>CANXYC010006655.1:0-54059 GCA_948193065.1 Aleurites moluccanus | reverse complement strand
ATGGTTCGGTCCAAATGAGGCACACAACCTAGGTTTGCTTTTCCTATTCCATCATCATATAATTAATCTATCTAACATTATATATATATATATATATCTTAACTTGATCCTATGGAAAATTTCTCCAAAATTTCCTCAATGTGATTCGGCAACTAACAAAATTACTAACAAAATTTCTAACCAAACTTCAAACTCAACCATTCTAACATTCAAGGCAGAATTTAAGGTAGCTAAAATACTAATAAAACTACAAATTAACTTACCTTCTCTAGTTTTCCTTAGATGGCCAAAACCTAGCCACAAGAACACCACCAACCAGAAATTCAGTTTACAAACAAACCCTCAATTCACATTTAATTATCATTACATACATCTTCAATCACATATTTTAAACAACAAGCAATTTCCCTAAACTTTCCTAAGGAAAATTCAGTCCAAAAAGGGAGTTATAAATTATACATTCAAAGCACAAATGAACCATTAATTAAATAACTATTCAGCATCACTTAACCATCAATCACTCAACACAAAAACAAAGATCACAATTTCCTAAAACCCTAAACTTGGTTCGGCCAACCACCCAAAACCCCTAACAAAAATGAAAACCTTCCAAACCTAGGTTCTATCCTTCATTTAAGCATCAAGAATTCTTAAACAAAACAGAAAATCAAAACTCTTACCTGAATTCTTGAAGTGGCCGAAACTACTCCCTCAACCAAACTCCAAAATTCTGAATTCTAGCTTTGAGGAAAATGAGAAGTATATCTTTTATTCTACTCAACTAGGACAACCCAAAGCTTCACACCCTTTTTAATTCTTCCTTGGCTGAAACAAGAAATGGATGAAGAAGAATTTCTGGTTCAATAACAAGAACAGCCACGGTTTTGAATGGAGAAGGCAACTATGAGAATTTTATTTGAATGAATTAATGGGTTGGTAAAATTTTGATGCAATCCAATGCTACCCCTTCCATAATAACTCCATGTACCCTAACATGCATCCATTGAATTTATGGATGCACCAATACTCCAATTCATAAGATCCTAATCACTCAAATATCCATTAAGTCCCTCTCCATCACTTCCTTTTACATCTAAATCCTATAAATTCCCAACTAGCTCCCTCACATTCACTTTTTATACAATCAAGTCCTATATATATTTTTTTCTAACCTAATTAAATTATTCTATTTTCTCTACCCTCAATACAATTTCCCAATTAATTAATTTATAATAATTTACACATGTCATACATATTTTAAATCATTTAGCACAATATTAATCAGTCACTCATATAAGCATATTTACTTAAATCTTATAGTACATCTAACTATCAATTGCATCAAATAAATCATATAACATGTAAAGCAATCAATAGCACATGAACACATGAAATAATTCATAGAACACATAAGACAACCAACTCATGCAACTACCCCTAACTCCCCCTAGGTTTAAGGCACTAGGGTTAAGGTTTCCAACTAGGGTTTTACTTAGGATATTACATATACATCTTAGAATAATTTTTTTTTTTATTATAGCGTATCATATATTCCTTCCAATGCACAAGAGTGTGAAATTAGCTCTTTCATGGTGAATTGAAAATGAGTTTTTATTGTTGCTTCCTTAATCATAGTTGTGGTGGTTGTTACTTGGGTCCATAGATACTGAAAATGTTAACAGGTTCATTTGAATTATCAAAAGGCCAGTACAAGGGAAAATGAAATTATCCAGTGGGATTATCATGTCATTTGCATTCAGGTGAGAAGGAACCCCCCTTTATTTAAATCATTGGGTAATCTGGTAACTTAGATCTACTTTATTTGGAGAAATAAAAAAAATGGGTGGTGGATTATATTTAATTTTGTTCAGTAACACTTATTTACTTTCTTATTTGCATCACTAAAAAAAATTATATTAAATTGCAGAAAAAAGGAGATGGTAATTTTTAGTGTGGGATTTGGATTCAATATTTCCTTTTCCTTCTCCTCTATCTTTGTATATATTTGAAACTATCTGGCCATCCTTTAATCTCTTTGTTGATTATTAGAAGTAACATTAATTTTTTATATGATATTATACTTCTTTAATCAGCATCTCAAAACACTATTGAAATTACTGCATATTGTTACGATCAACATATTATTGTGTGATCTTAAGTTGATGCTACCTATATGGAGTTGTACAATTTATATGTTGCGAGCAAAACAAATTATTGGATTCCATCTCCTGCTAATTCAATAAAAACTCATTTGCTTATAATTCATTGGCAATTACTATAATATTCATTTTAATTAAGATATCTATCTTGTATTGGGCTAACTCATAATTTAAACTTCATGTTTCAGGCGAATTTTACTCCAAACAAGTCTAAAAGAAGTCACAATTGATACGAAAAATTATTATGAAATGTGTTATTAAATATTAAAATATGGATATCTTCTCTACATATTATGATTGGAGTGTTTATTACTGTTGCAATTAAGACAGTTTATTAGCTAAGCATAGATATAATTGCATTGTAAAAAATAACACTTGTATGGTTGTGATATTTTATTATTTATAATTTCTATATTTTAAATAAAGTTATTTTAAATTTCAAGACTTCACACAAGCATGAAACAATATTTCTTTTTAGGAAATATTATACCAAAATTTTCAATTAGGCAGATGAAAATTTACAAATCTTCAATGTGCTAGTTAGGGATATTGGGTAAATGATCAAGAATAGTATTATTTGAATTATATCATTTGCACCATTAATATGTAAATATCAAATTGAATGAAAGATTTTTTTTTTCAGGACTATTGAACAGAATCTTATTTAGAAATGCAGTTTTACAAAAGAAAAATTATCAAAGGAAGATCTTAATTGTAATATTTATTACGAGGTCTTAGTTTCAGTTTTCAAATCCTATTGTGGGATAAGGAAGATGTATAAAAAAATTATGAAGAGTCAAAATTTATAAAATTTTATAAACATAATTAGGGTACTGAAATTTGTCAAAATTCATGACAAAGTATTGGATTTGTAATATGAAAAACCAAAGCGTGATAGATTAAATTTTTTAATATAACTAATCATTTTAGAAATTATAAACAAATTCTTATAAATAATAACAATTGTAGATTTTAATCAAGTTAAAGGAGACTCCATAATCATTATCTAAAATTTACATGAGATATTTAATATCAACCTCATAATAAAAATAGCACAACAATTAAAATTTGAAAAAAAAAAAAATTAATATCAATACATGATTACACTAGTAAGTATATTAAATTAAATAATTATGAAAATGAAAACTTATTCAATTATAATCGAGTTTTAAATACTTTCGTTTATTGAAAAAAGATAAAAAGCATAACAACTAAACTAATATTTATTATTAATGACTAATACTGAAAACAAATAATTTAAAAAATAAACAATACTGTGCATATTTAAAAAATTAATTGACTCATTTTTCCAATTTGTTACAAGGTCGTGCAACAATATTATGCAAAGCCGTGCAAAATAATTTGATTATGTTTGAATTTTATAAATCATATCCCACATGTTGCACGGCCGTGCAACAAATTTGAGGTCTATTATCTAATTTTTTTTTTATTTTCTGTAAATGCGATAAAAATCAAATATTTAATAAATTCATGATCATGACTATATATTTATTAAGCGTTACACCTCATTTGAAATTTCTACAAAAGTTAATTCATATTTAAAGACAAGAGAACACAATTTTATAAAATGAACTTTTTATAAAATAATGCACTAGAAACTCCAATATTTTTTAAAAAATGAGAATATTTTGTAAAAGTAACTGATATTTTGTAAAATTGATGATTTACAAAATAATACACTAGAAATCTCAATATTTTATAAAAGTAGTTGATATTTTGTAAATTCAGCCATTTATTATTTATAATTTGCTAAATATATATATATATTTTTATATTATTTCTATTTTTTCAATTAATAAAAATAATTTCAATTATTATTTCACATTATAATTTGGGCAAATTTGATCATATTATGTGAATAACTTGATTTAAAAAATAATAACAAAACAAGTTTCAATATTATATGTTTCACTAAGGATTATATATATTAGTGAAATATATATATATATATATATTTGAGATAAAGGATTAAATAAAAAATAAAGTTTATGAAATCTTATTATTACAATAACACTAAATTACACTTCATAATGAATTAGTAAAATATTTATTATCACTTAACAATTAAGAAATAAGTAATAAATAAATAAAAATTAGGTGTAGTTAATTTGACGGATTAATATTTACACCATAATTATTTATTATTTTGTAAATAAGTGATAAATTTTGAAAAATAGTGATATTTAATAAAATCATACCATTTATAAAATAATACACTAAAAATCCTAATATTTTATTAAAAGATGACGAATTTTATAAAAATGGGTGATACTTTACAAATCATACGATTTACAAAATAATATACTACAAACCCAAATATTTTGTTAAAAAGTGAAAAATATTATAAATATAAGTGATATTTTATAAATCATATGATTTACAAAATAATACATTACAAATTCTAATATCTTGTAAAAAAAGAAAAATTTTGTAAAAATATGTGATGTAGCTACCACCACGCCTGTGAAAAATTATTGAAACAAATTAAAACTAACTCAGAAACTGTCTTCACCACGGTGAAATTAATTTCACCCCGGTAAATAAACAAATTAAAGCCAACTCAAAAACTTTATTCACCACGGTGAAATTAATTTCACTGTGGTGAAGAAAGTTTCTAAGTTGCCTTTACCGGGGTAAAATTAATTTCACCCCGGTGAAGAAATAAATTAAAGCCAATTCAGAAACTTTTTTCACCACGGTGAAATTAATTTCACCTTGGTGAAGAAACAAATTAAAGCCAACTCAGAAACTTTCTTCACCCCGGTGAAATTAATTTCACCCCGATGAAGAAACAAATTAAAGGCAACTCAGAAACTTTCTTCACCACGGTGAAATTAATTTCACTCATGTGAAAAAATAAATTAAAGCCAACTCAGAAACTTTCTTCACCACGGTAAAATTAGTTTCACCCCGATGAAGAAAATTATCATGCCTCCAAAGTAAAGATAATCATTCATGCCCGTGAAATAACTCTCACGTCCGTAAAAAATTATTAAAATAAATTAAAGCTAACTCAAAAAAATTTTTAATACCATGAAATAAAATCACGCCCGTGACAAAATTTTTCCAAAAATTTATTAAGTTTTGTGATATTTTGTAAATTATATAAAAAAAAAAAATTCAATTTAGAGCTTATAAAATTTAAAATTTTATAAAGATGTATGATTTTTTTTTAAGTCATTCGTTTATAAAATTAAAATATTACAAACACTTATATTATAAAAATTAGTGAAAAATTTTAAAAATTTAATCATATTATGTGAATGACTTGATTTTATAAATAATAACAATATAAGTTTCAATATTATATGATTCACTAAAAATTATATACATGAAATAAAAGATTAAAGAAAAAAATAAAGTTTATGAAAATTTATTATCACATTAAAACTAAATTAAACACCATAATGAATTAACAATATATTTATTATCACTTAACAATTAAGAAATAAGTGATAAATAAGTGAAAATTAGGTGAATTTGATTTTGCGGATTAACATTTGCACCACAAAATAATATTTTTTTTATAAATAAGTGAAATTTTTTCAAAATTTTATAAAAATTAGTGATATTTTATAAAACCTCCACAAAACTAAATTTAGAGCTTATACAATTTAAAATTTCTTAAAGATATATGTTTTTTTTAAGTCATTCGTTCACAAAATTAAAATACTACAAACACTTATATTATAAAAATTAGTGAAAAATTTTAAAATTTTAATTATATTATGTGAATGACTTGATTTTAAAAATAATAACAATACAACTTTCAATATTGTATAATTTACTAAGAATTATATATATATGAGATAAAATATTAAAGAAATAATAAAGTTCATGAAAATTTATTTTCACATTAAAAGCAAATTAAACACTATAATGAATTTAAAATATATTTATTATCATTTAACAATTAAGAAACAAGTGACAAAAAAGTGAAAATTAGGTGAATTTGATTTTACGGATTAATATTTGCACCACAAATAATAATTGTTTTTGTAAATAAGTGATAATTTTTTCAAAATTTTGTAAAAATTAATGATATTTTCTAAATTTTTCACAAAACTAAATTTATTGGAAAAAAAATTTAATTTTTTTTTTAAAGATATATGTTTTTTTTTTAAAGTCATTCATTTACAAAATTAAAATATTAAAAACACTTATATTATAAAAATTATTGAAAAATTTTAAAAATTTGATCATTTGCTTTTAAAAATTAGTGCACCACAAATAATAATTATTTTGTAAATAAGTAATAATTTTTCCAAATTGGTGATATTTTGTAAAATAAACTTTCACAAAATAATATACTAGAAATCCCAATATTTTTTAGAAAAATATAATATTTTGTAAAATTTATGATATTTTATAAAATAAACTCTTTACAAAATAATACACTAAAAACTTCAATATTTTGTACAAAAGAAGAATATTTTGTAAAAATCGCTAATATTTTGTAAAAAGGACTTTTTATAAAATAATACACTAAAAACCCTAATATTTTGTAAAAAAGTAAAATATTTTGTAAAAATGATTTATATTTTGTAAATTGACAATTTACAAAATATTACACTAGCAACCCCAATATTTTATAAAAGGGAGGAATATTTTGTAATAATGACTGATATTTTGTAAATAAACGATTTACAAAATATTATACTAGAAACTCTAATATTTTGTAAAAGATGAGAATATTTTATAAAAATGGCTGATATTTTGTAAAATGAACGATTTACAAAATATTACACTAGAAATCCTAATATTTTATAAAAGTGGAAAATATTTTGTAAAAGTGACTGATATTTTGTAAAATAAACGATTTACAAAATAATACACTAAGAATTCCAATATTTTGTAAAAAAGGAGAATATTTTGTAAAAGTGGCTGATATTTTATAAAATGTATGATTTACAAAATAATATACTAGTAACCCTAATATTTTGTAAAAAAGGGAAATATTTTGTAAAAGTGGTTGATATTTTGTAAAATGTACGATTTACAAAATTATATACTAGTAACCTTAATATTTTATAAAAAAAGGAGAATATTTTGTAAAAGTGACTGATATTTAACGAGAATATTTTATAAAAATGACTGATATTTTGTAAAATTGACGATTTACAAAATAATACACTAAGAGCTCCAATATTTTGTAAAAACGGGAAATACTTTGTAAAAGTGACTTATATTTTGTAAAATTGACGATTTACAAAATAATATACTAGAAACCCTAATATTTTGTAAAAAATTAGAATATTTTGTAAAATGATTAATTTATTATTTTTAATTTTCTGAAAATATTTTATTATTCTTTTTATATTATTTATACTTTTTTAATTAATACAAAATATTCCAACTTATTGTTTTTACATTATAATTTGAAAAAAAAATATTTCAAATTACAATTTGGGATTTAAATTTAAATTTTCATTTTTTCATATTATTACTAATTTTTAAATTTGCTAAAACATATATTTTTTTTTAATTTTTATATTATTACTACTTTTTAATTAATAAAAAAATTGCAAATTATTGTTTCAAATTATAATTTGGACAAAAATATTCCAAATTATAATTTGAGGATTTTTTTTCATATTATTATTAATTTTTCATCATACATTAATTATTACTAAATCAAATTAATTATTATTTTATTAATAATTTATAAATCACTCTAATATACAACTCCATATTTTCTTGGGCGAGAAATAACAAATATAATTATATATTTTGGCGGGAAGATTCCAAAAAATATAAATCTATTATAATGGGTAGAATAAGTATTTTTGCTTTAAAGACTTTATTTTTTTTATATGCAATTCAAATAATAAGTTTCTTGAAGTCACCCTAGAATCTACCTAAATATATAATTTTAGTGGTTTCATTAATGATTACCCATCTTGATGGTCATAATGCATGTGCATGTGTTCTAAATTCTCATCATAAACATTGTAAACACTTCATTCATTTTCTCTCTTACCGAATACGTATATAGGTAGTTCTATGCTATAAATTAATAAATTATAATCATTTTGATAAAATTAAGATTTAAAAATTGAATTTTAATTATTGGATGATACAAGTGTTTAAATTTGTAAATTACAAAATTATTTAAAAATTAATCAATAATTCATTTTTATTATATAAAATTTAAAAAGGTTGCATTGATTGCTAATTAATTTTTATGTATATCTTATTTATGACCAACTCATGTCTACCTCCTCTATTTGGATATGTAATTTTTGTTGATGCTTATTTTTTAGTTACTACATTATTGAAGTATGATTTTAGTCATTTACTTTTTTATTATTTTAATTATCTAACAACATGCATTTGAATTTGATAATTTGACAATTTTTAAAAATAAAATCATAAAATTATTTCTAAAAAATGTTAGCATTTCTAGATTTAATATAAATTTACTTTTCTTAACTATACCAATGATTTTTAAAGTGATGATTCAATAAGAATAATTATCAATTATTATTAATATAGCATGACTGTCAAGAATAAGGTTAAATATATTTTTTATAAATTTATGAAGTGAAATATATATAAAATTTTTCCTTTTAATATTTCATAGTTAGATTATCCCATTTTATTATAATTAGGGTGAGATATATTTTTTTTTCTGCATTTGAAAGTTGATTTTAGTTAAAATCTTTCCATTAAAGTTGTGTTTCATATCATAAAATTAATGAAATTATTCGTAGAATTTATTAATTATGACATAATTTTTATGCACTATAAAATATTTTTTGTTTTTATTAATTAATAAATTATATTTTTATTATTATCTATAATATTAAATAAATTTCGTTCTTATTAATACACTAGACAACATATTAATGATTGATATATAATATCTTTAACAAATCAAATTATATTATATAGTATGTGAATTTAAGATGGTATTAATAAGATGTTCAATTATTTTCTATGTTAAGGATAGTGTTATTATATAATAACAAACAAATTAAATTATACAAATTTTTGTATTTTTTATATGTTTTATTTCTAAATAATAATTATCTTTTTAATCATTAGTAATTTATTTATCATAATTTATATATAATTTTATACAATTTAAATACTTCATCGCAACATTGGGTGAACAAGCCAACTAATGTAATTATAAAGCATGTAGCTGTGAAAGGCCAATTTTCGGTTAACACCGTCAAAACGGCAACGTTGCAAAAAAAATGTTAACGTGGCAATATATAATTGGATCTATTACTTCAAAAGTTTTATTATTAAAAGGAAAATTACAAATACGAAGAAAATAAATTTTCAAGAAGGAAAAAAGAAAATGTAGAATGTGCCGGCGCGTGTTAGCAAAGTCGGCGTGAGCTTGACTCTTCCTATGGAGACCGTAGAGTAGTACACACGCGCAGGTCATTTGGATTTTCACAAACAGATAGAAAATTGAGAAACCTAAATGATTTGATTAATTTGATCTTAATTGAGTTTTAATCTCTCTTTGATTCAGCAATGGCAAAATTCTCTTGCGATTTTCGATGCCTTGTCGTTCTTGCCGGTGTTGTATTCATCTATATCCAGGTGCCTTTCTCTCTCTATATAAAGATTTGAAGCTATGAATTTCACTGCAAATGGATAATAATTGGTGATTTTAACTTGTTTATATGTAGATGCGCCTTTTTGCTACACAGTCAGAGTACGCTGATCGACTCGCTTCTGCGGTACGTATAGTTTTTTTTTTCTTCTTCTAAATTTGAATGTAGTTTGCTATCAGTTCTGAATAAATTAGGTTGAGTTTGCTTTAATTAAGCCTTGAGAACAGTCACTTACCAGCTATGACTGGCTCTACACATCTTTTGTTTTCTGTTTAGCTTACCTTCTGAATTATTGGGGAATTATGGATAACATTTGGCAGAACTGGCACTTCTTAATGTTTCTTGTATTTGTTTATCTAATTTTTTGACAGGTTGAATCGGAGAACCATTGCACAAGTCAAATGCGATTGCTAATTGATCAAATAAGCATGCAGCAAGGACGAATTGTGGCTCTTGAAGGTTTTGCATTCTCTTCAAGTGTTTCTTTTTTTCATTTTGTATAAGTGATTCATGAACTGGTTTTTAGTTCTTTGTATAATCTTATGTCTAAAATCTGGATTGCTTGACCATGCTCAGGTAATTGCAAAATGGAAATTACTTCAAACATTGTTTTCATGCTACTGTACTTTGAGAGGATACTTATTATGATTTTTTAGATGCCTTTTGAGACATAATACCAGTAATAAGTAGACTGCCTCGATGATGCTCTCGCTCTTAATAATTTTTTGTTTATATTTTTATCATGAAAAGCTTGACTTCATTTTTTAAGTTGTAAAATGTAGCATTGTAGAATGTCCTTCTGTTCACCTTCTTCTTTCTTCTTTGTATAACCATGCTCATACATAGCTTATGACAATACATTATTTTCAAAAAAAAGAGAAAGAAAATAGAAAATATATAATCTGTAACGTTGGTAATTTCTTTTTTGTATGTCCTAACATTGGCATTTTTGTATTTTGTTTCACATTGTGACATGAGCAAAACCTATTGAAATTTTTGTTTTTCCACTTAAGACCTTTCTACAATTATTTCAGAAGAAAGGAAGCGTCAAAGTGAAGAGTATAGACAGCTGAAGACTCTTGTTGAAGATCTTGAAAGTAAGTTCCTTTGTTCGTATTCCTTTGGCTACAGTAATATCTGATGGTTGATTTGTTTCGAACAATATGGTATAGTTAATCAAAGAGAAAAATGTTGTTTCCAAATCCAAGCAATCGAGAATGTTACTTGCACTTCTAAATGAGGACACCAATTATTGCGGATATTGATGCATGCAGGGGCCGAATTAGGGGGATAAGGGGAAGCCTTGGTTCCCCCACAATCATTTAAAATTCATGCATGTATACATGAAATTAGTCTTAATTTTTAATTGGCCCCTAAACTTCTTAAAGTTACATTTTCTTTTTCCACAATTTTATGTACTTCCAAAATACATATGCATTGTTCCTCTAAATTTTTCAAGCATTTCATTTTTATATAGATATTTGATGCATATTTCTAAAATAAATTTAGCCCCTCTAATTTTTTTTTTAAAATTTTATTTATTATATGTGATTTTTTTAATATATATACAATGTCCCTAATTCTCTAAATTTGGTTATCCATATATCATCATAATTTCTATTTAAATATTTTTTTTTATATAATTATGGTACTTAAAGAAATTTAAAGTTCGTGTGTTGTTTCCACAAACTTAATTTCTTTTTTGGCGCCCCCTGCAAAAAAAAAAAAAAAAAAAAAAAAATCTTTTAGTCTGGTTCTGCCCCTGGATGCATGTGATAATTTTGTTAGATATGATTCAATGTTTCGCACTTCCCATTCCTTTTTTGTATTTCTCATAGAAGTGTTGAAAAATCGATATTTGTTACCATGAATATAGAAGCTTTTTACAGGTCGCAAACTACCTTGATTTGATGTTTATTTCAACATTTGATTTTCTGATTGCCATGCGCAATTGCAACATTTCTTTTTCTAACCTATATTTGACAACCAGTATAGATATTTTATTATCGTGGACACAGAAAATTAGAAGTTTGAAGTTTAGGGGAAATTATTTGAGTTTGAGGTAGTTTGCTGGTGATAATGTAATACAAATTTTAAAATGGTACTTAGAAACTCGTACTTTAGGCTTTGAAGTGACATATGCCTGCCTTTGTGAAAAGAATTGTTGGCCTTGGTAAGAATTACTCAAATTCATCTGAACTAAGCAATCCAACTGTTTCTTGTGTCTTAAAGAGAAGAAAATAAAATCAGAAGAAAATAAAATCACTTTGTGTTGATAGTTATGTAGTTAGAGCTGAAGTAACCACCTCACAAACAATAATGAACCAATTTTGTGACTGTTGATACTATTTATGATTTCTTGTTTGTTTTCTTATTTCATCATAATTTGCTGTCAATGTGGTTGTATTTATTCAGTTTTACTTTCTTGGGATTAGATTTGGTTGTAAACATTTCAAAAGGCTTATCATTTTCTTTATGCTGATGTTTCAGGAAAAGGCCTTCAAAAAGTGGTCGAAAAAGTACAGGTCTATAAAATTTTGAACCTTCTTTTTCTTGTTCCTCTAGTGAACTGATAATTTTAAGCCACTATTCTGCTTCGTCTTTTAGGTACCGGTGGCAGCAGTTGTGATTATGGCATGCAATCGTGCTGATTATTTGGAAAGGACTATTAAGTCTGTATTGAAGTATGTATCATGTTGAGCTTTTTTTGTTTGTGGTATAGTGCATTAAACTCTGTTGTCCGGTTCAGCTGACTCTGATTTAACAGGTATCAAAGTTCTGTTGCGTCAAAGTATCCACTTTTTGTATCTCAGGTAGGTTTCTTTTTTTTTTTTTTTTTTTAATGTTGCAAGTTGCAATTATGTTTGTCTTATTGGCATGATTTGCGCATATATTATCTTTAGATGCATTCTAGAAGAAAATGAAGATGGATGGATCATGGGATTTAATAGTGGAATTAGTGTGGGAGGAGTCCACCTCCTTGCACGATTCTGAAGAGATTTTAGCCTAAAAATTCTGGAGTAATTCCAGAAAAATGAACATAACTGAATTTTCATTCATATTTCCAAAAGTTACAAAAGAGCCTTGTACTGATTCTTAGAATTTCAAGGCTTAGACAAATAAATAAAAATCTTGAAATGAACATTAGAACATGTCAAAAGACCCCATTTAAATAAATCAAATTGAAAATTTAAAAGATTTATGTGGCTGACATACTCTAGAGACGCTTTGTAGGCTATTTTTAGTACTCAATTGATCAACTGAAATCACAAACCAAACCTTAAGCCCAAGCCCATAAATATATCAATGATCATCCCTTAGGCCCAAGCCCTTAAATCAAGCTTCCTAGATTTTGGCCCTATAAATGAAATAATTATTCAAATTTCAATGGTCTTGATATATCATGAATCAGTATCATTCTCCCCTGGTTGGGAAATTTTCCCTCAAGTTTTAATGGGTGGGATAATTAAAATCTCCATATACATGAATCTCATCCATGTTATAGGGGCAAACTACTGCTTTATCTTCTTTATTCTAGGAAGGACCAATTATGGTGGGAGACCAAAACTTCCAACACTATTAAATTTTGTAGGAATGACTGAATCCATAGTGATATTGCTTTCCTCCAGAGCTTCCATTTTTTTTTTTTTTTTTTTTCCCTCATGCTTGACTTAAACAAGTCATTGACATAACCTCGAATGTTATATTCACCTAGGTTTTTCTATCATTCAAAACTTGCAAGCATTAAACTAACTCATGGTTGTCTTTGGCTTAAGCAACAACGAAAACTTTTTTCACTTGAACCGCTTTCATATTTTCTTCAATTTCTTTTATTGTAATCTCTTTTATTATATGGTTTGGGTATGTGAATCAGAGACCTAGGAAGACTCCGGTTAGAAAGGTTGAGCACATCATAATAGAGGAGAGAAAAAAAAGAAGGGATATACTTAAATTAAATTGGAGGAGAGGAATTCAATATGATTTGGAGCCATTATAATTATTAGAAGATGTCTCTTAAAATCGTTTAAAGTGAAAACAAAGAATTCATATAGGTGACTCTAATTAATTTTGGTATTAAAGTTAAGTTGAATTGAGTTGAATTGAGTTTATAATCTCTTTCTGGCAATCTTCAGATATTCTATGAGCCCTCAAAAGCATCAATAATAATCATAGATTTTTCCCCCATTTTTCTCACAGTAAAGAATCTAGTAGGCAGGGCTTAAGGTCTTTTAGGTGGTGATTGTGTCCTTTCTATATCTACTCTAGCAATTTTGTTGAATATTTCATTGAGTTGAGCAATTAGCTGCAGTTTTTCTTTTTGAATAAATGATTGCAGCTTCCTCAAGAGTCCTTTGAATTGCAACTTTCCCTTGTGCTAGAGGATGATTGCAAGCAAAGATTTTCATCCATGCTTTGATACAATAACTTATGTAGCATAGATAGTCATAATGTAAAATAAGATTTACGGATTGGGATTTAGGGTTGGAGTAATGCATCTCATTGGATGGATCTCGAAAAAATCTAATTCTAAAAAAAATCTAACATAATTTTAGAGAAAGATCTACAACTTTGCTTAATCAAGATTCAACTTTTGTTGTCCTAGAAATAAAATAATAATCCAAATTTCAAAGAATTTAGCTTTTCTTGATATATTCTGAATTTCCATTATATCTATTTTATTCTCTTTCCCCTTTTTTTTTGCTTGCTTATTTATTCTTTTTCAATTTTTAGGATGGGTCCAATGCAGACGTTAGAAACAAAGCTATGAGTTATCATCAGCTAATGTACATGCAGGTAAACTTTATTTCATACATTTATGTCAAATGGTATTTCGAGGGAATGGTTCATTGCAATTGTGTTTGCTTATTTATCATTGTTATTCCTCTTATTTATTTGTGCGCATGATTATGTTTTGGCACAATGGTTATGCTAGAAGTGTTGCATCTTTTGCCCTCACTTGATGTGGCAAAGTCAACATTAGAAGAGAGAGAAAGAATGCCAAGAGTTAAAAACTTGGCTTGCTATTTTAGTGCATAATTGATCTTGTGGTCGTGCCAACTAGACCTCTGAAACTAACTTTTCTTGTGATTATTCTCGCATGTCCACAATGTTTTCATATTCCTTGATCTTTTCAATCATAAGGGAAGATACCTATGTGCCTACATTTATTACCAAAGCATGTAGAAAAGGATATTTCTTGGTGTATTTTTTTCTTAATAATGTAGTTCTAATAAGAAAGGAATGGTAGACCAAAAGTAACTTGGAGGAGAAGAATATAATATGATTTAGAGGCAAAATTTTTCATGTAGTTCTCATGTGTTCTTTTTCATTATTGTTGAAAACTAACACATCGTCTATATAAATCACACAAAATTTTTTTCAATGCTTTAAAAATATTGTCCATTTTACTTTGAAAGACGCTTGGAGCTTGCTTCAGACCGAATGACATTACCAACCATTCATACGTCCCTTACGGAGCATTGAAAGCTGTTAAGGGTATAGATTCTTCTTTCATTTTTACTTGCCAATTTCCACTTTTAAGGTTAAATTTAGAAAAGATAGAAGGCTGTTTAATACTTACTCTATCTATGACATTTCCTGCCGTTAGGATCTTATAACTATCATCTTTTGTGGCTTTATTTACCTGGCGATAGTCTATAACTATTTGTACTTTTCCTTGCACCTGCTCAGCATGATTGATTACCATAAATGTTGGACTTGAATGTGGACTATTAATATCTATAATCAATTTTTTTTTCGAGCAATTCAGGAATTTGTTTGTCAAATTCCTCTATCATTTCATTTGTTTATGTAATATTTCTAGTTTTAATGATAGTGCTGAGATCTTTTAGTTCTAATTTTGTAGTGATATTATTTAGAATCCATAATTTTGGCAAATCATCACTAAAATTATCAGTTAACTTGATAAAAAATCTATCCCACTTAATTCCTTTCAGCTGAGACTGTTCAATTTTTCGTACTATGAGATACCATTTGACTCTTGATTAGAGCCAAATAGACAATCTATCCAAGTGTCACCACGCTGGGCTCGCACTTTAAAAGTTGGTTCACAAAGTATAGATCCACACAATTTTGAAATCTTAACTGGATAAAAATCAAATTTTAACTTATTTTTTGAATTTATCAGAGATGTGATTTTTACACCTTCTAATGAGACGTAATTATCATCCTGCACAAAAGGTTTATTCTCCTTTTGCCCTTTTAGGAAGACATTTCCTAAAATAATATCTGTATCTAGATTAGGGAATGCAAGGATCTTATCAATAGTAAATCTTTGTCCACTTATGATAACAGGAACTTGTTGTATATAATGAGTTACTAAGTTCACTTCTCCACTTGCCATTCGTAATACCATAGGCTGGGTTAATGGTTTTCACCATTCATCAAGGAGTGTATTTGGTCTAGCACTGTTGATCGTTGCACTTGTGTCAATTAACGGATCCAAAGAGTAACCGTAATAACAATGAAATTTAAATGTTAAAACACTAGTTTTTTATACAGAATTGTACCAAAGCAAACATAACTCCATTAATTTATGATGTTAGAATAATTGGTTATTCAACGCTTTGACATCTCTATTAAGCAAAAACATATTTGAACTTCCTATTTAGAAATAAGAAAAAAAAAACTATCAATAAATGGTTTCTATTGCCGCATTGTTAAAACATGGAGGATGTATAGGGGAAATTGGGTTGCAAATGCTGATAAAGACATAAAATAATTCCTGAGTTTTGTTCATATTTTAGTATAATAATAACTAAAAAATGAAAAGGTAGGTAGGAAGGATTTAGATGGAACTTCTCAAGCAAAACAAATTCCTAATTTTCAAAATATATCATCAGAAATTGCTTTCATAGAGTCTATCTTCTGATTGCAGCACTTGGATTCTGGACTAGTGAACCCAGAAAGGCTTGGAGAGTTGATTGCATACTACAAAATAGCACGTAAGAAGTGCTTTCTTCTTGTTTGATAGTTCTTATAAACTTCATGAACTTAAATGCATGCATTGTCTAGGGCATTACAAATGGGCTTTGGATCAATTATTCTACAAGCATAACTTCAGCCGAGTAATCATACTTGAAGGTTGATTATTCTTGTACAATCTTTCCTTTTTATCCCTTTATTCACTAGCATAAGTCAGACAAATTAGATGCTGTAGTTTTGGTTCCTATACAGATGATATGGAGATTGCCCCTGATTTTTTCAATTACTTTGAGGCTGCAGCAGATCTTCTTGACAAGGATAAGTATGTTTTCTATATTAAGTCATCCTTATCATAAAATTTGATTGCAGTAAAGTTGGGAATCTTAGTCTTGCAATTGCTAGTTTCTTTCTCACTTGTTATTTGACTTATTAGGTCTATTATGGCTGTTTCCTCGTGGAATGACAACGGACAAAAGCAGTTTGTGTATGATCCTTGTAAGTTCTTTCTTATTTATTGTCTATACTTCATTTATTATGATCAACTGAAACATTCCCTTGGAATGCTCTGTTTGCTTCCTCTATGTCCATGCGTGTGTGCACATGCACATGCAGTTGTATTTTTCAGTGGAAAGCTTTTTTTTTCTTAATTTTTGGGGACAATGATGCTCATATTCATACATATATCTTGTGCTACATTCCATGTTATATGTTCATGTATCAGTGCATGAGTTGTAGGATTGGACACCTTAGTCAAACATGCACTTGTTGTTATACATACAAGAAAGAACTCAGGCAAAATAAAAAGTCAAGATACTTGGAGTTATGGTCAGATGTCTCATAAGTATTATTTGGAACATTATTGAATGTTTTCTAGTCCTTAAAGAGACTTATATTTACTCAAATAAATAACATGTTGTTCTCAAATTTTAGTCTCAAGGGTATTTTGTAATTTCTAGCTTTGCTGGAAAGGTTTCTAGATGTCCTTAGATTTTTTTTTTTTTAATATTTTGTGTCTACATTGTTTAAGTAAAACACTAATCTTTTCAGTTTTCTTTGGAGTCCAAATCCTTGGAGGACTAGGAACCGTTTTGGGAGTCCATTGTCTTAAAGGTTTTCAGTTACTTAAAGTTTGTAAATTCTCAATATGCTTGTAATGCTCAATGAGCCAGTTTTTAGTTAATAAAGCCTTTGCAATTGTGGCCTCCTAGACTTTTGAGATACAATTCTTTTATAAATATGTTAGAGTTGCTTAAGCCCTAACAGTGTAGTATTTAGGGATTTGGGGTTACAGATTAAGAATTAGAAGAAACAAAGATAAATATAGAGTAATTTAGGAGTAGAAGAGAGAGAAACAGAAAGAGAAGAGAAGATTTTAAAGAGAGATGAGAGAATTCAGAGAGAGAGAGTAATTCTGTATTGAATGATTGAATGAATGCTAAAACTCTCAGTTCTAGCCTTTTATATAGTTGTATAATACAGTTGTACTATTTCAGCAGTTGTAACAACCTGTAACTGCCTCCTAGATTCTAGCACTGTACAACTAACTACCTATAACTACTGCCAGCTGAATCACTTACTCTAAGGCTTCCAACAGAGTTAATAAACCCTAACAAGTCAATTAACTATTACACAAAGTCAAAACTAATCTACTGAACATTCAAGTCCTTTTTACCCCTGAACTTCTTTCTATAACATGTGACAATACCTTTCCCATCAGCTCTTTCTTGTCCCCAAGAAAGAGAACAAGCTGGAAACTGAGCTGATATAAAAGCTTGATCTTTCCAAGTAGAGTCTTCAATAGGTAAGTTTTTCCACTTAATCAATCCTTGCAAAACTTCCTTGGCCCTAGTAATGGTTCTTGCTTGTAAAATTTTTCTGGCTCGACCACCATTTGATCTTCTGCCATAGTAGGTAATTCCACTAAAGGTGTAATAGCTTCCCCAAGTTTCTTTTTCAGTAAGGAAACATGAAATACTGGATGTATGGTAGTAGAGGAGGGTAGTTGCAGCTTGTATGCCATTGATCCAACCCTAGCCAGCACTTGGAAAGGTCCATAGTACTTGGCAGCCAATTTCAGCTTCTGTCTCTAGAGATGCCTGTTTGTAAGGTTGTAGCTTGAGATATACCCAATCCCCTACTACAAATTCTCTTTCTTTTCTATGCTTGTCTTCCTGCTGTTTCATCCTATTTTGAGCTGAGGCTAAATTATCTTTAATGATGGCTAACATGTGCTGCCTATGCTGTAACAGGTCCCCTACTGCTGCCACCTTAAAAGACTTGGGTAATAGAATAGGGGGGAAGGGTGGAGGGTAGCCATATAGAGCCTCAAAAGGAGATATTTTATGGGCACTTTGGTGAGAGGAATTATACCGCCATTCAGCCAAAGGAAGCCAATGACTCCAAGCCTTAGGTTGCAAGTGACACATACACCTTAGATACCCTTCTAAACACTGGTTCACCCTTTCTGTTTGCCCATCTGATTTGGGTGGTGTGCAGTGCTAAAATTGAGTGTAGTGCCCATCAGTTTAAAGAGTTCCCTCCAAAAAAGACTTGTGCAAATCTTGTTCCTATCAGACACAATTGAATGTGGAACCCCATGAAGTCTAAAGACTTCATTAAGATAGAGCTGAGCTACTGTGGAAGCTGTAAATGGGTGAGATAAAGGATAGAAATGAGCATATTTAGTAAACCTGCAAACCACTACTAGAATAGTGTCCTTACCTTTGGATTTTGGTAGCTGCTTAATGAAATCCATAGTAATGTGTTGCCAGGCTTGGGATGGTATAGGGAGAGGCTGTAGTAATCCAGGTGGTGCACAGTGCTCTGGTTTACACTTGGCACATATTTCACACCTCTGAATCCAATTTTTGACTTCCTGTAACATGCCAGGCCCAAAAAATGCGTCTGCAGCCTAGCCTAAGTAACCTGAATGCCTGAATGCCCTCCTAAGTCACTGTCATGGTAACTCTGGATGAGTTGCTGCCTGAGGGATGTGTTTGTGCCCACATACAGTCTGTCTTTGTACATAAGAATCCCATTTTTGAGTTGAAACCCAGGGTGAGCTTCCTTATCAACTGCTAGTTGCTTGATTATAGTAGAGGCTTTGTCATACATGTCATAAGTGTCAGAAAGAGTAGTCATCCATGTGGGAACTACTTATGACTGTAGAGAGTGAATACTGGTGGATACTGACTGTGCTGGAGGTGTTCCAGTTGCAGGTGTTGGAATTAATTCAGTTGCAGATGATTGAGAATTGTCAGGTCTTCTTGAGAGTGCATCAGCCGCTCTATTGTCTATCCATTTATAGTCCAGGCCCAACAGTTTAGAAATTCCCCTCTGTTGCAGGTTGGTATGCAGCCTCTGTTCTAGCAAGTATTTTATGCTTTTATTGTCAGCTTTGATGAAAAACTGACCCTGCTCTAAGTAATTTCTTCATTTGCTAACTGCAAATGTTATGGCAAGTAGCTCCTCCTTATAAACTGACATGGCCCTGCTCCTTGGTCTAAAAGCTTGAGAAACAAAAGCTATTGGATGCCCTTGCTGCTGTAACACTGCCCCCATTTTCCAACTGTTTGCATCTGTCTCTATTGTGAATGGTTGTGAAAAATTAGGTAAGGCTAGCACAGGTGCATGTATCATTCTGTCTTTAAGGTTTTGAAAGGCTTGTTGAGCTTCCAAACTCCCTCTGAATGCATCTTTTTTGAGCAAGTCAGTAAGTGGCTTGCTGATAGTGCCATAATGTAGGATAAACTTCCTATAGTACCCTGTCAATTCCAAATAAAGTCTTTGACCGTGTAAGGTACAGGCCAATCTATCATAACTTGCATCTTCTTTGGGTCAGTTCAAGTTGGTGTAACAAGTTGTTTAGGTCAATATTATGGTGTAACAAGTTGTTTAGGTCAGACCCTTACAACTCCATTACACCATAATATTGACCTAAACAACTTGTTATTGACCTACCAAGATGGTGTAATGGAGTTGTAAGGGTCTGTGAGACTTGAATTGTAGGTGTTTCAATTTGATAAATGCAGTATACTGGGGTTTGAAAGTCCTGCCCCTTTTTACCCATGAGCCTATTAGCACCCCTCCAAATACTGCCCTGAGTAACCCCCTAAGGCTCATCTGCTGTCCCTTAAATTGGAATGAAATTGTTGAATTTTCAAAGTCAAACAAAACAGGATTGAAGCTTCTTAACCAATTCACACCCAGAATTATGTCAAAGCCACCTAAGTCTAAGACTCTCAAATCAAAGAGAAACTCTTGAGCGTGCATCTTCCATTTAAAAGCCCGACACTGATGAGTGCAGATTAAATTCCTTCCATTTGCCACTTTAATTGCAGTAGCAGGTATGTTGATTAAAGCTAGTTTAAGGTCTTTGGCTACCCTCCTATCTATGAAACTATGAGTGCTTCTACTGTCCACTAGCATAACCAACTTCCTATTCTGATATTTGTCCAAAATTTTGATTGTTTCAGCCCCCTGACCGCCCTCTATAGCATGCACAGACAATTGTGATTCTTCTCCCACCCAGTCTCCTTCTTCCTTGTCCTGCTCCATGCCTAATTCTACTACTTGTTGACCCTCCAATTCCTCTTCAGTAGTCAAAGTTGCTATGTTTCTAGGTTGGTGTCCAGGGAAAAATCTATCCCCACACCTATAGCATGCTCTTGCAGGGTTCTTGCCTGCAATTGGAGGTGCTGGAAATGCTTTTGTGGTAGGATTTGGTAAAAGGGCAGGAGTTTGGTGCTGATTGCTGCCGGATTGTGTTATTCTTTGAGTGAAGGTATCAGGTTTGGGGATATTACTTGGATTTGGGGCTTTGGTGGGTAAGGAAAAATAGGAAATTGGTCTGTTGGTAGCCATTGTTGTTTGAGAATAGGGGTTAGTCTTATTATTATTATTAGTAGGCTTGTGTGTCCAAGGATTGGTTTGATAGGTTCTGGGGTTAGGGTTTTTAATCATCATTCTTTCCTGCAATCTGACCACTTCTACTGCTTGAATAACAAAAGAAGGTTTTAGCATTCGAATCATAAGCCTAATTTCTTCCTTCAAGTCTCCCATAAATCAAGACAAGGAATAACCTTCTCTGAATTCAGGCATGAACCTCTCCAATCTAATTCTTAATTGGTCTGTTGGTAGCCACTGTTGTTTGAGAATAGGGGTTAGTCTTATTATTATTATTAGTAGGCTTATGTGTCCAAGGATTGGTTTGATAGGTTCTAGGGTTAGGGTTTTTAATCATCATTCTTTCCTGCAATCTGACCACTTCTACTGCTTGAATAACAGAAGAAGGTTTCAGCATTCGAATCATAAGCCTAATTTCTTCCTTCAAGCCTCCCATAAATCCAGACAAGAAATAACCTTCTCTCAATTCAGGCATGAACCTCTCCACTCTAATTCTTAACTCCTCAAACTTGTTAAGATATTCATCCACTGTTCCAGTCTGACTAAGTCTCATGAATTCTTCTATGACATCATTGACATCTTCATCTCCAAATCTGTCACACAAGGCTCTCTCAAATTCTTCCCAAGTTTTAATCTCTCCCCTATTCCAATTTTGAAACCATGCATCAGCCTTATTAACCATATACAGACTAGCTATCCCTATTCTTTGCTTCTCAGGAACCTGGTATATATCAAAATACTTGACACATTTCTTTAATCAGGTTCTTGGTTCTTCCCCTTCAAATGCTGCTAATTTAACTTTGGGACAAATTTTTTTTTTTACCTCCGGTGATAGTATTTGTTATTCTTGAATCTGTTGGTCCTCCATGCTCTTGGAATGCAGATGAGCTTGAGTTTCCCATCCAGATCCCATGAGGGTTTGGGAGCGGGCCCCTTTCTTCATTGACTGTAACCCTGTTATTTGCTACTTCCTTTCCTTTCTCCATGGCCATTCTGCTAAAAAAACACCTAATTTCTTCAAACATCTTATTGTTCTTGCTGTTGGTCATCTTTATTTCTTCCTTGATTTCTTTAATCTCAGCAGAATTCTTCAGGGTAGTCTCATGCAGCATTCAATACTGCTTTTCCAGTTCAGCAATTTTCACTCCTTCATTACTGACCACAGTGGACTTGGTCATGGTGATGCAGCTTTTTAGAAAGTTAATTCAGATTGATTTTCCCTCACATAGCTGCTCTGATACCAAATGTTAGAGTTGCTTAAGCCCTGACAGTTTAGTATTTAGGGATTTAGGGTCACAAATTAGGAATTAGAAGAAACAGAGGGAAATGCAAATGAATTTAGGATTAGAAGAGAGAGAAACAGAAAGAGAAGAGAAGATTTTAGAGAGGGATGAGAGAATTCAGAGAGTAATTCTTTATTGAATGATTTAATGAATGCTAAAACTCGTGGTTGTAGCCTTTTATACAGCTGTATAGTACAGTTGTACTATTTCAGCAGTTGTAACAACCTGTAACTGCCTCCTAGAATCCAGCACAGTGCAGCTGACTCCCAATAACTACTGTCAGCTGTATGATAATTAGTACTACAGCTGAATTACTTACTCTAAAGGTTTCCAACAGAGTTAATCAACCCGAATAAGTCAATTAACTATTACACAAAGTCAAAACTAATCTACTGAACATTTAAGTCCTTTTTACCCCGAACTTCTTTATATAATATGTGACGGTGATGTCTATGGAACACTCGGGTATCATGACCAAGAAAGTTTAGGTGTGAAACCTAAACCTTTAATTTATAGTACATAGTGACTTAACTGCTTTGCGAGCAAACCCCTATAATTGGTGTTCCTTATGCTTTCCTTTTTCTACCTACTTATTCTTGGTTACAATTCTAGTTGTTACCTATTGCCTCTCTCTCTTTCAAAGCCATTTGTTATGACACTACTACAGTTATAAAGTTAAAAATTTTCATCAGCTGTATCCAACCTCAATGCTGCTATCCCTTTGGCACCACCTGTTTGTTTGGCATCCCCCATGAGGCTGTTCAGAGCAATCTAAACTGAATCCAAATATTATTCTTTGGCATTTTGATCTTGAGAGAGTTGGGGATGAGATAGAAAAAGAGAGAGGGAGAGAGACAAAGAGGCAGGGTGGGGAAAGAAATAAAAATAAAGACAAATTAATTTCTCTAATCAGGCTAAAATTGACAAAACTTCAACGGATTGGTTAAAATTGTAGAATTGTGAACAAGATTTATATCTTTTTGGTGATTAGGCCATAAATTTTTTAATTTGTATGCTTTTGTTCCTTCTTTTTTATTAGGGATGCATGGGTTCATAAGGTACAACCTTTCTATATTCTTTGGCTTTCTTTAGTTGGGGGGTTTGTTTATTGAATTTGAACTTAAATTATAGGCCTTGCATTACCTATTAAGATAGTGGTAAACAGATACCTATATTCATTTGTTTGGATCTATATCCATGTTCTAAAAGCTTGCAATTAGGATGAATTTGATAGTGCCTGTACTTAGGGGTGAAAACTAAGGGCTTAGGCCTAAAATTAAGCCCTAGACCTATGGTCAGGCCTAAGTTTTTAGTCCAGTCAAATTCTAGGCTGGGCTAAGGCCTAGAAATAATCATCCAGCGCAGCCTTGAAATATATAATATATAAAATTAAATGCATTATACATTTAGATATTTGGTCCATTTTATAATATATGAAAGAAAAACTTACCAAGCAACCCGCATGCGCAACGTAGGTGGAGCAGAAGTTAATGTCACGAATCGCAAAAATTTTCCGAGGATCATCCAAATTTAAATCTAAAAATCACCATTCAAAAGATTAATGAAATAGAGAGTAAAACAAATTTACCTCCTGAATTGCAGAGGCTACTCTTCAGTCTTTACAACGCACCAAGTGTGACTTCTCTGGTCGGACTACTGGAAGTTGTAGTACAAACTTCATTCAGTATGTTTAGTCAGCTTGTAAACTCCTCTCTTTGATTGAGCCCTTAGAGCTCAAGCTTGTTCTTGTATGATTGCTAGCCAATTTTGTTCTTGAACAAGACTATTGTATATTTGGTATATTCTTATCTTCACACTCTTATGCTACCAATAGTATAAATATGAAAGGTAGAAGTAGAAGAGTTAACATGCAACGACAAAAGGTGTACATCACTTCATCTGTACACTTGTTACTTAGAGTATAGTTTTCTTCTATCTTAATTTTTAAGCAAGAAAACATACTAGTAGTGTAGATGAATGGAGTAGTAAAAGTGACAGCAAGCATCCACCGATTTCACCTCATGCATCTTCAACTTATATGCTTAAGTGGAAGATTAAGTGACATTTAATTCACCACTAAGTAAACTTAGTGATTAAGAATAGCTTAAGCTTGCAAGTGTTATAAAACACTTAAACGAGTGTTTGATTAAAGCTAACACTTGGGTCAGTGTTTAGCTTTAATCAACACTGGGCTAAGCCTTTGATTTGGGGTTACTAAACCTTAAATCAAATTTAGGGATTAGAGTTTCCTAAACCCTAAATCCATTTTTATGCCTTTGAATACCAAATAACAAAAAACCTTTCAATTTTGTCTTTCCAATTTATAAACAATATAAATTAGGACAAAATTGATAGACCTAATTATACTGGATTAAGCATCAGTACGTGCTATGGACTTGCCCTATATAATTGTTCTAATTAATTAATTAATCAATTAATTAATAATTAAAATAATACAAAGTCCAAACATACAACATTTGTTTGTGTGCGACTTTCTAAATTCACATCTAATTAACAATGGGAAATGACATTTCTAAAATGTCATGAGAAATGCTTTTTCTCGACCAATTGCAAATCCCCAATTACGATCGATTTTAATAAGTCATGATTGATCCCCTAGCATGAGATGTCCTGACTACGTAATTAGAAATGAATGTCGAATGATTGTTAACATTCCATGAATCTTTTGGATTCTGACTACATACATTAGAATCTCTTTATTACAAAATTCTTTTTTGGGCTAAGATCATGATGAGTTTTTTTGGATCATAACTACATGCACTAGAATCCCTTTCTTGATTAGATTTGTTGAAATTTTTTTATCAACCATGAGCTATCTGTGCTTGGGCTTGTTCACTTGGAGTGTTGGGCTTTCTTTCATCTCATGGTCCGGCCTACTTTTACATAGGCAACAAGGCAAGATCCCTTGGTGGTCTTGGACTCACCTTCCACTAAAATGGCCTTAGCCATTTTAGTTGGATGAGCACTTGACTTGTATTCAACTTCTTTTTCTTGTGGCTACTAACACTCCCCCTCAAGTGCAACCGGACACTCTCACACTCTCCCTCAAGTGCACTTGGGTTAGACTTCTCTTTTCGACCTAGTTGTCACTTGCCATTTGATTGGATTGGATCTTGGCTCTCCAAGGCTCAGAGGATCCGTAATGGACTAGATTTCACGTCTCAAGCTTACTGATCTTAGCTCTTCATTTGGCTCAGAGGATTAGCTTTTACTCTAGATCTTGGCACTTTTGGGCTTAGAGGATCCAACTTATCTCCAATGGTTCATCATCAATCTAGCTTTGCTTCAAACATTCAAGTGCAACCTCTTAGCTACCTTTTTTGTGGTGGATTACTACTTAGACTTTCTTGATGGTGGGCTCTTTCTTCCATAGTCCCACAAAAAATCATTTTAAGCTTTGATACCATTGTTGAAATTTTTTTATGAACCATGGGCTGTCTTTACTTGGGTTTGTTCACTTGGAGTGTTGGGCTTTCATCTCATGATCTGGCCTTATTTTACATAGGCAATGAGGCTTTTCTCTTCTCCTTTGGTGGTCTTGGGCTCACCTTCCACTAAAATGGCCTTAGCCATTTTAGTTGAGTGAGCACTTTACTTATATTCAGCTTCTTTTTCTTGTGGCTGCCAACACTCCCTTCAAGTGCAACTGGGTGCTCTCACAAGATTATATACTAGAAAGACTTCTTTCTAGTCAATCTAAAATACATCGGTCTAGGATTTATAATCGAGAAGAACTTGACAACATAAGATTTTAACTCCATTTACTTGGAAGAGTAAATTCCATATTTGGTTGACCACATGCTCACTATATAACTAATTAGAGCCATCACATGCCCATATGCTGGTACGTAGATAGCTCGATATGGAAGCAGTAGGAAGCCTAATCACTTATATATGAGACAGTGGCGTTCTCTCAGGTCTAAGGATTATATGCATAATTATGATCTGGATGATGGTTGATTGACAGAAAGTAAAATCCCATGTCAACTTCTTTCAACGTCACTGTTCAACCACTTAGTCAATAAGGATTAAGCGTTCACATACTTGTCTTGTTATCCACTATACAAGTAGTTTGTGACTTACTATTTTTACTCCATTAGTTACACACTAATTAGGAAGACAAATAGAGGTGATTGTTTTTCTAGATTAATGCAGCCCAAGCGAGGAGTCCTATGTCCATAAACATATTTTTAAGAACTTGTACTAAATAAGCTGTCACACTATTCTCTACATTGTGAAAAGCTTATCTAAAAAGTAATTTATGGACTAGTATTCTGAATAAATTAAAGTATAAAAATATTACACAATATCATAAATAAGAATGCAATTTTATCTAAATAAGAATACAATTTTATCGCCATAGATGAGATAAGGTTACAAATATGTACATTAATAGCATTGATCTAGGGTGAACTTGGGCTTAGAACTTTGAGCCCAAGTCCTGGCTGAGCTTGACCTATATCACCCCTACCTATACGGGGTATAGACAGTGGTACCAAAGTGCGACAGAGTTTTGGTGCTACTCTGTCTAAGCTTCCTATGAAGAGCTGACATTGAAGTTCCATCTCAGTCATGCCACTTGTATATCTCATCTTTGTTTTACTTGCAATTTTTCTCTAGACCTGTTTTGTTACTTCTCATATTTCTCACCCTCCCCACTTGCTCTGAATGTGTCCACATCTGTGTAATAATAAATGCAACTTGCAATGAGCCTGAGCAGTAAATGTTTTGAAATTCAAATTTTTAGGTCACTTTTGTTCTCTTATTAGTTGTGCGATGCATTCTGCAGATACACTTTATCGGTCAGATTTCTTTCCTGGACTGGGATGGATGCTTGCTAGATCGATATGGGATGAACTTTCCCCTAAATGGCCAAAAGCATATCCTTTTTTGTGATTTCAGTGTATTGTATTGTAACTTGTCAATGTGATTTTATGCATCTCTTCTAATGTTTGCCTTGACAAAATCTTCACATACTGGGATGACTGGTTGAGGTTAAAAGAGAATCACAAAGGTCGACAATTTATTCGCCCAGAAGTATGCAGGACATACAATTTCGGTGAGCATGTACGTTACCTCTACATCTTGAGAATATTTCTTTATTCATGGGCACCACAGACTCCAGCTTACATCATTTGCAAGTTTTGATCAGAGTTAATCCATTGATTACCATTTAGTCATTTATTTATATTTGTGCTGTTGATAAAAGTTGATCCCAAACCCAACCAAGTGCCATGACTCCTGCCACTATGCCAGTATGTCAATGGTTTTAAATAATATATTTTCTTGAACTAAAGTCACAACAGAAATTTATTTTTATAAGCCCTAAATTAAAGGTCATTGCAATAAACTGGCTCCACATATGTTATTATTGTCACACTATTAGTTCTCCATATTTTTAATTGCAGGGTTCTAGCATGGGACAGTTTTTCAAACGATATCTTGAGCCTATTAAGTTGAATGATGCCCAGGTAGTTACCAATTTTTTGTCTCTGTCTTATTTCTACTTAGAAGTTTTTGCATGTATTTTAAATAATCAGCAATATTCTGCTTTTTTGCAACTTCTTCCAAAAGGTTGACTGGAAGTCAATGGATTTGAGCTACCTGATGGAGGTACTAAGACTTTCTATTTTATATAAAAGTTGAGATAAATTTGTCGTTCTCCAGGAGACTATTTTTCAACTTTCTTCAATAAAGTGTATTTGTTCTTATTAGGACAAGTATCCAAAATATTTTGCCAACATTGTGAAAAATGCTAAAGCTGTCCATGGAAATGATGCTGTTCTTAAGGCATATAACATAGAAGGTGATGTGCGGATTCAGTACAAAGACCAATCAGACTTCGAACGCATTGCTCGCCAGTTTGGTATTTTTGAGGAATGGAAGGTAATTCTTTCTTTGGTAAACATTACTTGAATTCATGCTAAGTAGCTAGTAAAATTATTAATTTTGATTTGATGGTGCTGCATATATCTTGGTAAGTATATGTCATCGGTTTCTCCATTGGTCTTGAAAGAGTTTCAATTTTTGGAGTAGACATAAGAGGATGGCTTCATTTCTTTTAGGCTCAGGACTTTTCAGGTCAGGTTGGGGCTTAACATTTATTGTCATTTTTGTGAAATTAGCAAAATACTAAATATAGAAGATATTCAGTAAGTTGAAAATATCTTGAAAAGAAGTACTGAAGCTGTAGCCTTTAATAAAATTCTTGCAAATCTATTTGCTATTTAAAAAGAAAAATAAAAGAATAAAGAAAAAGAAAGTTTGATGGATGCGGCTACTATTTAGTACCTGATATTGCCCATTTATGTGGCATGGATTTGCATCACTATAGGGATGGCTATATAAAAGGTCTAATTCATAAATTTGCTCCTGACCTGATTGAGAAAAATCTATTATATCTCTGACCACCTATTTCAACCTATTGCACCCTTAAGATTTTGTTTTGCCTTGCTGCATTCGAATGTTCTTATTTTGTGAATTTCCTATTTGGACTCTTCCTTAATTGTGTTCAAATTCATATTTGCCACTTCCTCAGTATTTCCAAAAACAGGATCTCCTTAACCCAAACTATACAAAAAATTGAAACAAAATATGCAAGTATAAGAATTTCTAAATATGATATATGATATGATATGGTATGATTTTCTAATATTGAGATCAAATAATACAAAATCTATGATATTGATGAGGAATGTGTTTTTTCTGTCTTCTGGAATCAGTTATGGGTTGAAAGTGAAATAAAATGAATGGATAAAGAGAGAAGAAGATGGAAGCCTATGGAGGGATAAGCTCTCTGCTAATTTAGAGAAATCATGCCTATTGGTTTTTAAAAAATAAATAAATAAGATGGTTGAAGGGTACAATGGTGAAAAAAATAAAAATCTAATGGTATACAGTAGATTGAAGTAGGCTGGGGATGTAATAGATTTACCCGTATCAGATCAAGGACAAATATATGTATTAGGCATCATATAAAAACATTCAAACAGAAACAATTGTGCCCTTCTGTCTCTCTTCTTATATCTCTTTCCCTATATATATTATGATTTCCCTTTATTTTTCTAGGATGGAGTACCAAGGACAGCATACAAGGGAATAGTTGTTTTCCGATATCAAACGCAAAGACGTGTGTTCCTTGTTGGTCCAGATTCATTGAGGCAGCTTGGTATTGAAGACACTTGATGCAAAATGAAGGTAGAGATATAGGACTCAATTTCTAAGTAGGGTATGGTTGTTTCAGTTCCATTTCGATGTCAAAATTGAGTAGTTAGTCTTCTATCTTATTATTAACAGGGTTTCTTGGTGTATGGACACACTGGGGTGAAACTGTTAAGTGATGAGATTTTTCTCATGCTACTTCATAGCTTGTTTAAAAATGTAGTCATTTTGTTTTCCTTAAATTTACCTTGCAATTTCAGTTTCTCTGTCTTAGGCATGGTCCTTGTACTTTCAGTTGTTATGTAGTAGTTGTAAAGGACTTCTTTTGCTTGAGTTTTAGGATCTTACCTCTCCATAGCATGGTGTTAGTTTGCTGGTGCAGGTTTAGGCTTATTTTTGTGTATTTTCTCCAGATATATAAAGCTAATTTATCAATGAAGAAAATAAGAGGGAAGTTCTATTCTATGCCTCTGTTTTATTCTTTCTATTTTCGCTGCCATTACCTCCAACAAGTGGTATCAGAACTTGATCAAAGAGGCCTGTGAGTGCAAGTAGTGAGAGAAAACCAGTCAGGATCCTTGCCAAAGAAACCACAAACACCTCCCTCTATTGTGATCAATGGCTTCTAGTACCTTTGCAGGTCCAAAACCTGAGATTTTTTCTGGTGAAAATTACAAAACCTGAGATTTTTTCTGGTGAAAATTACCAGATGTGGCTGTAAAGATGAAGAACTATCTTCAAGCCTATGACTTGTGGGACATAGTGGAGTCCAGAGTAGATCCTCCACCTCTTGGAGCAAATCCAGCGCTGGATCAACTTAAGATTCATAGTGAAGAGAGTTAAAAGAAATTCAAGGCTTTGTCTTTAATTCATTCTTGTATTTCTGAGACTGTTTTCACTAGGATCATGACTTGTACAATAGCTAAAGAAGCTTGGGATAAGATTCAGGAGGAGTTTCTTGGTAGTGTGAAGACAAGGAACATGCAGATCTTGAATCTCAGTAGAGAATTTTGAAGTTCTGCAAATAGTAAAAGAGTATGTTGATAGGCTAATGAAGGTAGTAAATCAAATCAGGCTTCTTGGAGATGAATTAACTTGATGCTAGGGAAGTTAGAAAAAAAAAAAAAATCCTTGCAAGTCTTCCTGATAGATATGAAGATAAAATCTCCTCTCTTAAAGACTTCAAGGACCTGATGAAGATTTCAATTTCTGAACTAACAAGTTCATTTCAAGCTCAAGAGCAGAGAAGAGCTTTCAGATTGTAGATGCTACTTCTGAAAGTGCATTTCAAGCAAGCTATTATGATAAAGGGTAATCTGTTTCATCAAGTGGTGGCAACAAAAAACAATCTGACAGGAATGACAGGCAAAAGAAAGATGCTGACAACAAAGATGGTGGGAAAAATAAGTTTTTTCCTCCATGTGGGCACTATGTTAAGAACAACCATCAAGAAAAGCTTTGTTGGAAGAAAGCCAAATGTGGAATCTTCAACAAAGTTGATCATATTGACAGATATTGCAAAAAAAATAAATAAATAAAGGAAATATCAATTTCAGCAACAGACTACCCACCAAGCTAACTTCAGTGAAGACCAAGAAGAGAAAGAGCAGAAGCTCTTTGTGGCATCTCAGTCCTTTTCTGCAACCAGTAGTGATATTTGATTTGTAGATAGTGGGTTTACAAGTCACATGGTGGCAGAAGAAAGCTTATTCAGCTATCTTGATAAATCCTTTACTTGGTGATGGAAGGAGAATTACAGCTAAAGGGAAGGGGTTTGTGCTCATCAAGTTATAACATGGTTCTAAGACTATTGAAGATGTTCTTCTTGTTCCAGAAATTGATCGAATCTCGAGCGTTAGCTACTTCATAAAAGGTATGCTGTTATTTTCAAAGATATGAAGTCCACCACTATTGATCTTTCTGATTCAGTAGTTGCCACTGTAAAAATGAGAGATAATAGTTTCCCACTTGATTTGAGTAGTGATTCTCATTGATCTTTACACATGAAAACTGATGATTCATGGATTTGGCATAGGAGATTTGGGTATGTAAATCTCAATTCTTTGAAACAATTAAACACTAGAAGTCTTGTGAGAGATGTGCCTGTTATTCATCTCAATGATGATATTTGTGCTTCTTGTCAATATGGAAAATTGCATAGAAGTTCATTTCCTGTTCAAGCTAATAAAGCTAAAGGAAAACTTGATTTAATTCATAGTGATGTGTGTGGAGTGTTGCCTCTCTTAGCAAGAACCTCTGCTTTGTTCTCTTTGTTGATGATTCTACCATAGAGCGTTGGGTTTACTTTCTCAGTAATAAATCTCAAGTGATTCAAGTGTTTAAGACATTTAAAGCACTAGTTGAGCTTGAGAGTGGTAGGAAGATCAGAAAAGTTAGAACTGATAATGGAAAAGAATATGCTTCTGGAGAATTTGAGAAGCTACTTGCAGATGATGAAATCAAGCACCAATTGACTGTGAGTTATACACCATGGCAAAATGGTGTCTCTGAGAGGAAAAACAGAACTGTGGTTGAAATGGCTAGATGCCTGTTGTTTGGGAAGCATTTGCCAAAAAATTCTGGGCTGAGGCGTGTTTATTGCTGTTTATCTCCTGAATAGGCTGCCAATTTGGGAAGCATTTGCCAAAAGAATTCAGGACAAAGGTGTGTTTACTGCTGTTTATCTCCCGAATAGGCTGCCAACTAAGTCTCTTCACGACAAAGCATCCATTGCCAACTAAGTCTCTTCAAGACAAAACATCCATTGAAGCATGTTCTGGTATTAAACCTACAGCAAAGCATCTTAAAGTGTTTGGCTCCATCTGCTGTGTTCATATTCCATCAGTTAAGAGATAAAAGTTAGATGAAAAAGCTGAGTTGCCTATTTTCTTGGTGTGCAGAGATTTGAAATTTGATGAATTTTCTTTTTGGAATGGGAAAAGGAATCCGTTGAGAAAGATGTTAAAGATGTTACTTCAGAAACCATTTCCAATTCTAGCAATTCTCTCTCACATTTCAATGAAGATTCTGATGAAGACTTGAGTCCAGATTCACCAGTTCTAAGAGCCAAGTCACTTTCAGACATTTATGCAACATGAAGATGCAGCTAAGCGTGAGGAGTGGCAGAAAGCTATGTCAGATGAGTTGGCAATGATTGAGAAGAATCAAACTTGGAAACTCGCCACAAAACCCAGGGGAAAGGCTGCAATTGGAGTGAAATGAGTTTTTGGAGCTAAACTGAATCCTAATGGAAGTATATTTAAACACAAAGCTAGGTTGGTTGTGAAAGGTTATTGTTTTGAAATGCGGCAGCAGCAGCAGCAAATCAAGCTACTTGGCTTAGAAAGATTCTTGCAGATTTGGGTCTAAAACAGAATGAAGCTATTATTTTGAAGTGTGATAATAGGTCTACAATTGCTACAACTCAACTCAGCCTTAATCCCAAATTAATTTGGCTCAGCTATACGAATTCTTTGTTTCCATTTGAAACGGTTTTGGACGATATCTTTTGATAATTGAAGTGCATCTAAATCATATTGTTGTCATTGGAAAATCCAATCCAACATGGAAGAACCAAGCATATCAAAATCAAGTTTTACTCCATTAGAGAAGTTGAGAGGAATCAAGACATTAAGCTGGCTCATTGCAGTTCAGAAGAAAAACTTGCAGACATTTTAATAAAGGTTTTACCCAGGCAAGATTTGAAATTCTGAGAAGCAAGCTCAAAGTCTCAAAAAATCTCAAGGATGAGCGTTCAAGTGATGAGATTTTTCTCATGGTACTTCATAGCTCGTTTAGTTATGTAGTCATTTTGTTTTCCTTAAATGTAGCTTGTAATTTCAGTTTCTTTATATTAGGCACGGTCCTTGTACTTTCAGTTGTTGTCTAGTACTTGTGAAGGACTACTTTTGCTTAATTTTTGGATCTTACCTCTCCAAAGCATGGTGTTAATTTTCTGGAGCAGTTTAGACTTATCTTCGTGTATTTTTCTCTAGCTATATAAAGCTAAATTATCAATGAAGAAAAAATAGGAGTGTTCTATTCTATATGCCTCTGTTTTATTATAGCTATTCTCTCTGCCACTTACCTCCAACCGAAACAATTTGTCCATAATCTTGATTTCATCTTGGGACATAATTTACTATTTTGTTTGTTCAACAATTTTACTAATTTATATATCTCATTTTGGAAGCTAACCATAAATTCTTGTGCCTCATTATAATACATGTTTCCATTGCGTACAGGCAAGAATCGCCTATGAATTTTGTAGGTCTTTCTACTTTCTAACATTTTCAGATTGATCATATGATGTAATGCTCCTTAACATATAGTAAATGCATTGGTGAATTAAACTAGTAAATTTAAATTATTCTTCTGATTTTTGTTCAAAGAAACTTACTTTTCTATTGGGCAATTTATTCCTCGAGGTTTAAAATAATAGATATATTGCTAATTTTATGTAGGCAGGGTGATCGAAGTGTTAGGGTTTTATTAATGTAGCTTTTGTTTAATTAATTTTCTTACAGTTTTGTTCTTGTGATATTTAAACGCCATGTAAATTTGTCAGGTTTTCAGAAATTTTGGTTTTCTAGTTTTCTAGTGAAGATAGGCGACTCCCTCTTCCTCTCTTCCTCTCTTCCTGAGTGTCTCCTCAAAGATTAACGGAGGTTTAATAACCATTTGTAAAAGAGAGTTTTTAGGAAAGAGCTATCAACTTTAGTACATTCTTTTTTGGGAAATTTATAAGATGACATTATGTATAATACTTTTTACAAAATTGATCTCATTCATTTCAAATAAAATTATGATATCTGAAAATTCATAATGATAATATTGTCCTTATTTTACTTGAGAAAAATATAAAAACCTCCAAAATAACCTAACCGTCCTCCTTCAAATTCTTCTTCTTTCTTTAACTTTCTCCTTCATCATCAAACCGTTTTTCTTCTTTTTCGTTCTTCTTCATTATCAAACTGTTCTTCACGCTCGTGAATCATCCACAAACCAAAACTTTCTTCAAATCGTTATTTCAGTAACTGAAAATGTCTGGCAAGATGAAAAAAGTATGTATTTTGAACTCCTCCATATTTCGATATATATTTGACAAATATGGACAATATATCAACTGATTTATGGACAATATATCGACTGATTTAGGATTTTCTAGACTGAAATAAAATTGCTAAAATGCAATTGAGTGCAGACGATATTTCATAGTTTTTAGTTGTAGTTTGATCTTATTCTACAATTTATAGTAAAATATATATTTTAGGAGTTTCAACATGGTTTCAATTTAATTATCAGTCGAAAAAAGGTTGTAACCAAATCGAAACTAGGTCGATAAATTGTGAACTGTATTATTTTTTCTTTTTATCTACTTATATTCATTAGATCAACATTATATATAATGTCGATTATGTTTCGACTTGCCTCATACAAATGGGGCAACTATATATTTGATTACACTGTGAATAGTTTAAAAGCTACAATCAAGAATTTTAAAGACAATAATAGTGGAACCTACTCTACTCCTTAAGTGGCTTCCCATATGCATTATAAGCGTGACCTATTAAAATGCTTACAATTCGATTTTAATATCATAATTACTGATCAACATTCATATTATGCAGGTATGGGCAATGAAAACTGTTCCAACTCTATTCTCGAAAGGTATTTTCCAACTAAGTCAACTGAGAATATTTCCAAGAATTAGGAGTTGAAATTCTCAATACAATCAGAAGTTAAGATATGAATATATTAAAATTGCAATCAAGAATTTTAATGACAGTAATAGTGGAATCTACTCTACACTTTAAGTGGCTTCCTATATACATTTTTTATAAGTGTGACCTATTAAGTTGCTTACAATTCGATTTTAATATCATGATTACTTATTAACATTCATGTTATGTAGATATGGGCAATGAAAACTGTTCCAACTCTATCCTCGAAAGGTATTTACCAACCAAGTCAATTGAGGATATTTCCAAGAATTAGGAGTTGAAATTTTCAATACAATCAGAAGTTGAAATATGAATATATCAAAGACACAATATTTTCTAATAAGGTATGAAATCCTTAAACCTACTAAGTTTTGACTTAATTTCGACTTTGTGTAGACATTGTTTATATTGTGTTTCGACTATTTGTGGTCTATTTGTTAAATATAACATGTTTCGACTATATTTCAACCATATTTCGATTGCATAAAAGAAATCTTAACAGAGTCGAAACAAAGACAAAATATAGTCGAAAAATATTCGAAAAATCTTTTTATAGCTTTATTATGATTGATTTATATGGAATGACAGGTGTTGAAAGCAATTCAGATAACTCCGACAGATGAAGAATTAAGAATTCTTGAGACACTTTTCTCTGGGAGTTCGCCATCTACAAAATCCAAGATAGATTCTCCTTTAAGTATGCCTGAAGATTCTGGATCTTCATCTTCTGTGTCAGAAAAGACTGAGCTAACACACAAAGACATAACCAGAACCTCTCCTCCTTCTCAGATTGCTATTTCATCATCAAATATTGAGAAAATGTTGAAGATGATGCAGAAAAAGCAAAATGAAAGGTTTGATAAATTTCAATATATGCAATTAAAGAAGAATGAAAGGTTGGACAAAATGGAGCAAGTCCAAATCAATCACACTAAATTGTTGGTAAAACTTGAGCGACAACAAAACATTATTATAAATGATGTGAAAGCTATTTTGAATATTGTTGTTGCTCTTATCAATCCAACTAAGAGGCAAAGGACTGAATCTGCCACTCCATATGCTACTCAAGTGTTTGTTGATTCTGCTCTACAAATTCAGTCATCACCACCAAAACCAGTGGATAGATTAGCGCAACCAAGGGTGGATGAATTAACTAAAGAATATATGGAGTCTGAACATAAAACTTTGTTTCTTGATCCTACAACCATTATTGATATTCTATCACAAGAAATGGTTCAGACAGAAGCAGAACCAAACCTTGAGTTAAGAACATTTCTTTCTTTGCAAGAATCACTATTAGTGCCAAAAATTGAGCCATCAGCTAAACAACCAATAGAAATGAATTTGGAAATGGAGATGGAGACTACAATTGAGAAGAGTGAACACTTTTTAAGTGGCTATATGAAATCTCCATATGTTGTTGAGTTTCCTCCACTTAAAAGGCAGAAATTGGTGACATCTAAGGAGGATAAATTATTGGAGGAATACAATAAGTGGATACCTGATGACTTCCCAATTATTATTAATCAGGTAGTAGATATAAATAAAGAGTTTTATGTAGTTATGAACGACTATAATGGATGGGCTAAAGTTGAAGTAATTCAAAATTTACTATATTTTGTTATATTACTGCTATCCTTTTTTGAATTATGCTAACACTTTGGTTTTAATTATAACATATGGAGTTCAATTCAATTATGCTGTGCAAGAAGCTATTCCAAGACAGACAAAGAGGAATAGATAGTCCTAGAATTGCAATAATGGACGTCCATTTCTCTGTAAGTTTCCTTTATACCAAATATATAATAAGTTCGACTATATTTCGACTACATTTCGGCTCAATTAGAATCTATTTCGACCTAATTTGACTACATTTCTGCTCACTAAGGTGCATTTCGATTGACCCTAATATTTTTTTCTTGATTAGATGCAATGAATGCATGTTATGAAGCCAGGGTCTTCAAGCAATGAAAAAAAAAATTAATGATGATGATTCAGTTGTCAAATATGTGAGATGCTCTAACTCCTTCAGGTTGCTTTGGAAGAATGTTGATCGGGTGTTATTCCCATTCAATATAGGTAATCATTGGATTGCTGTACAGTTAGACCTAAACAATAATATTATAAGATATTATAATTCAAAAGATGACATCAGCTATGAAGTATATATCAATAGACTTAGAGTCATGCTGCCACTTCTTTATCAAGTAACCGATTTATATACATTAAGGAAGATAAATAAGGGTATAAAATGGGTGTTAGTGAAGGTGTCTTGCAACTAGCAAGAAGGGTAAGCATAGTTCCTTTTTTTTTTTTTCTTTTTCCTTCATACCCAAGATTATGACTAACTTGAACTTTAATTTGACTTTTGTACAGAAATAACAACTATGACATTTTTGTTATAAAATGGATATAATGTCTGGTCTACATAAAGGATTGCAATATAATCAAACAAGAGGACATATATGACTATAGGCAGTAATTCTTATTTGAAGCATTTCGATGGGCTAAAGCAAATCCAGGACAAAAATTCCTATATGAGGAGCTGTTAGAGGCAGAACATCAGAGGAAAGAAAAGGAAAAAGAAGAAGAAAATAAAAATAAAAAAACAAACTTAGTTATATATTTGTAAATTAATATATATAAGAAATATTAAAAAATATTTTTAGTTTTACAACATAAATATATAATGTCTAAGTTCATGTAAAACATGAAAGATATAACTTAAGGAACAAATTAAGTCGAAAATAAGTCAATTAAGTCAAATATAAGTTGTATATAAGTGGTGTAAATTGATATTGAGTTGAATATAAGTCGATTTTATTGAAATTGAGTCGAATATATGTTGAAATTAAGTCCAGTATAAGTCAAAATCAAGTCAAACAAAGCATACGGAAATATATTATTTTTAAAAGTCATATATATACTTCACAAAACTTATAATTAAAGATAGTCAAATTTATATTTAAAAATCATTATTGACTATTGCTTCACTTTTGTGAAGTTTTTAAGAGTTATTATTCAGCACTAAATAAATGTATAAAATACATTTATGAATTATCAATTGGATTCAAAGGGATTGAATTTTTGTAAGTCCTCCTATTGTGTCCCTTTTGCAAGCATCTTGAGCCTGTTAGTAGGATAACATCCTCTCCGATTGACAACTACCTCTTCTTTTGACGCCTACCACACTGCCTCCTAGTTATTGGTGGTAATAATATAGGACTATTAAGCATTTTTTATAGATCCTAGTCCTCTTGATTACCAATAGTATTATAACTCATACATAAGCATTTCCCCAAGTTTTATTTGTGTAATATAAATGACATAATGTTTCGATCTAGACTCCAATGTGTATAGCAGCTGCAATTGCATGAGAACATGAATATTGATGAAAATCAAATTTCCTGTATGTACATGTCCATTTATTTAGATCTATAACTGCCTCCTTCATTTCACTACCTCTCACTTTGAATGTGTTGTTGTCAAATGAATCTACCTAAAAAGTCCTTGACTCTTTGTGTCGGGCAAAAACTTATTTTTGTATTTCAGGAGTCAAATAAAGATGATTCTTATTAGCTTCCTCGCAGTGCTCGTAATGCCATCTTTGCAATATATTCCTTACATGGTCTACAAATGCTGTAATAGGAAGTTCTCTTGCATCTAACAATAACACGTTTATATTTCCGCGATATTTATTGTCATTATGTTGTACCTCTGACTATCTTGGAATACTTGAGCCCACCTTGGAATACCGATCTCATCCAGATATTTTTCCATAACAGGATATTGAGTACATATGTTTCCCCAATAGTCATTCTATTGAGATACCCGATATGCTTTTGCAGCAAGGAAAAATAATTTGTATACTTTATCTTGCTTAAATTTTTCTTTGATGTTTTGTGACAAATGGAAGATGCATACATAATGATAAGAGACAGGATAAACCATTACTATAGCTTTCTCTATACTGCAATATTTGTTTGACACAAAATCAAGATTTATTATATCACCTAAGGCAAATTTTAATTTTGAAATAAACCAGCCCCATGACTCGTCATTCCTTTGCATCACTAACACCAATAGTAATAGGAAAAATTTGGCCATTAGCAATGAATATTACTCCAAAATATTTTCCTTTCAATAATGATGCATCAACGGCAATAACTTGTCTAATACAAGTTCGAAAACTATGTATAGAAGCTCCCATCACCATAAAAAAAAAATACTTGAAATGGTTATCAGCATCTCGCTCAATGAAAGTAGCAGTACTTGGGTTTGTCTTCTCCAACATGCATGCATAAGATGGAGGTAATGCAAATTATGCCTCAGGTGTTCCCCAAATCTTCTCATAAGCTAATTCTTTGGACCTCCAAGCTTTTGCATAAGATATATGAACACCATATACCTTGTGCATATCATCTTTGATATCTTTAGGTCCATATATTCGACTAGAACCTTCATATTTATCTTCTATTAACTCAGACACAAGCCTGCTGGTAGCTTGAGGATGACCCTTATGATTCAGATTATCATGCACGAATGGACATCATTAAAGCGAATAACACGCGACATATTTGATCATGTTTTTGCAGTTGCTCTCATATAACAATTACATTCCATGATGACCTTGCATTTCAGAATTATAAGGGTCTTTAATGACTTGTAAACCCTGAATTCAAATCCCCTATTAATAGTCAATAAATTCATTACTCTTTTCAATTCTTTCTTTGAATGGAAAATATGACCAACCCCAACAACCATTGATGAAGATGATAACAAATGCCCAACAACTTCAGTAGATACATTTTTTAGGGAAATATTAAATTCAAAAAAGTTTGAGCCGGATACTTTGGTTCCTTTGATGTACGGGGTTATAGTTTCTTCCAAGGTGTTGAACATATCGTCAAATTCATTATCGAATAACACCTTAGGAATATTTGTCAATTGTACAATCTCTATAATAGGATCAAATGGAACCTCATTGCAATCCCCATAACATCTGATTTGACCCACCTACTGGAACCTCATTGCTTTGTTTAATTAAATCAACAACTTTGTATGATGTCTCTAATACAATAACATTACTCTCCTCAAATGATGACACTCGAGGCGCTCGTAATGGCTCGAATTCCACAATAATAACTGACCTTGATTGAGTTTTTTTACACTTTTCTAATACAATTTGCATTGTTTCATTATCAATAATTTCAAAGATACAAACTTGTTTCCTCGCAAGCAGTATAGAATAAATCATATTCAATGAATACTTCTTTGGTTTATATCCAAATTTATTGTAAACCATCTTGCTCATTGTCTCATAGTTGCACTTAGATGGCAATTTCATCAGTTTTGATTTCTCATATGTCACATACATATTTTCTTTCCATTCACCACCATATTATAGTACAACAAACACTATATGGTATGATCAACTGCAAAATATAATCCTGAAATAAAAGAATGATAAAAATAAACAATCATTAGTACAATACAAAAAAAAAAAAAAAAAAAACAGTGTTTGACTTACTTTAACTTAGTTTGGACATACTTTGACTAATTTTTAACATAATAATAATTGAGTTGAAACGTATTTGAAACAGTAGAAAATGAGTTGATACTAAGTCGAAAAATCTAAATTTAGTTGAAATGAATTTGAAAAAAATTCATCACGGACTCTATACACATTTTTTCTTATATTGATATCGAAATTAGGTTGAAATATTAGTCGAAATAAGGTTGATAAGTGGTCAAAATGTGTATGAAAGTTAGCTTACCAAGTTCATATTAATCGAAATAGATAGTCAAATATGGAAAATGTACAAAAATATTAGCAAAAATAATTGGAGTGATAAGAATCAGAAGTCTGACGCGTTTCCAACGTTGCTCATTGGATTCATATACTGCCATTTCTTGAGCTTAGGTAAGATATGTCATTTGATAAATAATGTAAGATGAGATCTAAAAATAGATGTAATAAGTGATGACTTCATTGAAGGAAGAGAAAAAATGAGAGAAATAATTTGTATTATTAGAGCAAATGTGAGTTCTTTACCTGAATGGACGATAACGAGAAGAATGGAATGCTTAGATAAGAGAAAAATGAGAATGAGAGGATAATTAGAAGAAAAAAGAAAGAAAACTAGATAAGTAGCGATAGTCAATGTAAGAATAGCAAGAGTAAAAAAAAGAAAAAAAATGAAAAACTTTCATAACATAATCTTAAGGGCAAATTTATCATGTAGAGGTTAAAATTATGTTAATATAAAATGAAAGTCATTTTTGTGAAAAGAATTACACATAATAGCATTTCCATAAATTTCTTTTTTTTTTTAGATATACATTTCAAAATGTACCTATTCAAAGCCTACAAATACTACCACATTATATTTGTCTGCTGTAACGCAGCTAGCTTGAGTTCTTTAACACATTTTTTTACCCTTTTTTTTTTTTATAGAGATTAATAGGAGTCGGACACAACAATGATTAACAAACTTGAAAATTTTTTTTTCCATGTGAATTGGAAAAATAAATAAATTCTAAGACTGTTAATCTTTATTGTATTCAGCTCAAATTATTTATTAAATGTTGATATCTCAATTTAAAGAAAAAATTAAACTACTATCTGAATTTTTTAAAATATATTATTTTAGTGTTTGAACAGTTTTATTTTTTATTCAATGAATTTTCTAATTTTTAAAAATAAGATATATGTGTTTTTAACCGTTTTTCAATTACCGAAATGTTAATTCGCAAATTTCTTTGGTTTCATTTAAAATCTTATTTTGATAAAAAATTTTCTTATCATTTTATCAATCTTAGAGATTTTAAATTTGTAAATTAATATGTTAGATAATCAGAAAATATTAAAAAAAAAAAACACTTGTAGATACAAGATTATGTCGTCAAACCAAAAACAAATTATCCAAATATCAATGCAAAGATTTTAAAAAATTTAAAGACCAGTGTTTTAATTTTTCCCAATTTAAAATACTTTGATAAATAGCACCAACCACTTAAATATTATTAGAATTCAGAAACCCATTATTCTCAATTTTAGTCCACAAAGCTTCCGTCAGAATAAGAGTCAATATTTAGACATTAAGCTAATGAGTTATCTTTGAAAAACGATAGAATCAAGTAAATATATTTTTACTATTAAGCGACCACCTCAAATGATATTTCCACATCAGTATTCACTTCTATCTACATTTCAAACATACATTAATAAATTATATCATAATTTCAACAATAACAGAAGTAGTGTGACAGCTAACGCATTCCATATCAACAAGAAATTACTTGAGACTCCTGAATTCTCCACATGCATTTGGATTTGAGAAATGGAAAATGGAAATTCAATTCTTTGATTTCTTATACTAAGCTACTACTCTATCCATAAGCCATATATAGTAAATATATATATATATATATTTCACAAACATAGTGAGTATCTATTATGTTACAAGCTAATTATAGCTAGTTTTTCCAAAAGTAGCCTTTTTGAGCTCCAAGAGTTTAGACCACCTCTTATGAATGGAAGCTACATTTTGCCCACCAATATCTGTAATAAACAGGAAACAATTTTGATTTTAGTTAATTAGTAATTGCCAATTGGATTCTGTATCCTAAAAGCTGTGTCAAGAAAACTTGCATTGCAATGTCGGTTCAGATTTCTCACAAGACTCTGAACAAGTATCCTGCAGGATGAAAATAAATAAATAAATTACAAAACCAAAATATTAGGTGAAACACACATTTGATTAAATAAATACATTACAACTAATTTTTGAAATTAAGGTAAAACTGTTTATTTTTGAAAGATTTGAATACAATTATAATTTTCGAAATGTTATTTTATTATTTGTAGTTAATACATACTTTGACAGAAGTGGTAAGCCTGATTGTATCTCGTATTAATGAATCAAGTTCAGCTTCATATCCTGGCTTCACATAGATAACCTGCACAATCAATAACAAGCCAAACTATTATTTTCAGGTTCTAAAGAGACAAAGAAACAAAGTTTGGAGTTTAGAGACTTAATGATGGATCATCTCCACCAATTTCTGGTAGTTGGATTGCATCACTATCTTTATTAGATGGTAGAACCCAAACATTAAAATTGGTATCAATCTGACATTAAAATCAGGAAAAAAATAAAAAACTTCAAAATCAGTCACAATAGTTCTATATTAAGAATTTTTAAGAATTACAATGTGAGAAATTTATATATGGATAGTTGTAATTAGATACCAAACCTCTCTGCAGTATGGACAAGAACAGATACCACATTTTCTGGTGAATGATGTGATGATCCTTCCATCCACTGATAAACCAAAGCTGGCATGCTGATAACAGGAATGAAAAAATTATTATTACATTTTCAGGTTCGATTTTCTATTTTTTAATTTTTTTTTGGTACATTGAAAATTCCTTTAAAGAGAGTATGTGACAGAGTCTGACCCTTTAAATTTTTATATAACGAGATAAACACTTAATCATTAGACTATTAACATAATAAATTAAAATTTTACACAAGTTTTTTCACTTCAAACCCTGGTTTACACAAACAAACCAAATAAAGTTAAAAGTATAAAAAATTTGTCATTAAATTAAGAAATGAACATTTTGAAAATGTGGGTTTGAAGAATAATGACCTTTTGGATGCTGAGGTTGATAGAAACCTCAGCATCTTTTTGTTCGTCTTCAATCAAATCTTCCAACCGTAGGTCTTGAAGGGAGAGCAAGTATTCACAAGTCCAGTTTCCATGCCATCTTCCATCAGCCGTTGATATTGTGATCAATCCCCGTGGAGTTCTGCAACTTTTTTTTGTTCTCTGTCATCAAAGCAAGCCGCCTAAGGCTACAATTACAATAATAAGTGAAAAAGAAATTTAAGTGCAAAGATTGTACAAGGCAGAGCAAGCAAGACAAGATAAATATTACTGTATTCATAGACGAAAGTGACAGAAGAATAGAGACTTGCCATTAATGGATTGAAAACTTATAAGCATGAATAATAATGTACCAGAGTGAAGTCTTTTCTTCTTGATACAGCAACCGTTATTGAAGTATGACACAGCAACTTGTTGTAGGGTCTTCCCTTTGCTGGATAAAAGCTGGGAATACTTTTAATGTTTCTGATTGAAACCAAATGCCCAGCAGCAGCTTCTGCCATCTCTCTCTCATACAATGGCAGTAGTAGCAAGTGGGTATATAATCTTATCTAGATATAATTTGATTGGCAGCAGGAGGAGGGATATTTATCATAGGTCCCACATTTGATTTTTCCTTTTTCTTTTTTTTTTTTTAGCAACACATTTGATTTTTATTTACTTTTACGCCAATCTATAATACATATAATACAAGTATTTTCAAATATTCAAATTATTATTTTACCCTCTGATTTCCCAATGCATTAACAAAAACGAAGTCATTTTGAGAGTAATTTTGTCATCATCAAATTGTTATTTTTACCCGCTGATCTTCCATCACCTTAACAAAATGGCGTCATTTAGAAGGTATTTATGTCAATTAATGAATAGTTTTTATCGAGTAGAAAGAAAAGTGAATACAACTCATGGTTTTCACTTTTCTCCACCTAGTTTTCTCTCACTTCTTCTGCCTCCAAATAGGTTTTCTCTTGCTTTCTTTGCACCTCCAAATTTAGAGTTCTTCTTCTTTGCACTTTGCGGTATCTCTCTTTAAAGTTTTGTTCATATCATTTCAAGATCATTTCAGTATAATTTCAAAAGTGGAGGTGATCCTTATTATTATAAATTATAAATTGCCTTTTGTTTTAGTTTATTTTCAATTTGATCCTTTTGTTTTTTTCAAGATATAGTATGATAGTATTAATACGTAAAAAGTCAGTCAAAATTTTTAAAAGCTTATTTTTTTTTTAAAGTTAATGACTTTTTGAATATCGATAAACTATTTAAAACTTTATAAAAATTTTGATTGAATATTTCTTGACTTCGATAAATTTTTTTAAAATATTTAAAAGTTTTATTTGAATAGTAACTTACTTTCACAGAGTTTTTAAAAGTCTAGATTAAATACATCTTTATTTTTAAATCCATAAAAGTCTTTAAAAATCTACCTTCAATACACCCCTCTTAATACATCAAATTCATGGATTTCATTCAAATTCATCGTTTGATTGATAAAAATAATGAATCCCTTGTGTATTACAATCCTTCACTTTTGAGGGATTTATATTCCTAACTAGAAGGTGAGTTTTTGCTAATTCCATCATTTTAGATGGATAAGAGAATTCATTATTAAATAAATATATTTCAAAATTATCTTTCTATATAATTGCAAATTATAAAAATTATTATTAATTTTATATTAAAATAAAATATAATATTAATTATAAATATTTGGATAACTTATTATTATTATTATTATTATTATTATTATTATTATTATTATTATTATTATATATGGGTTAATTACTATAAAATCCATGTATTTTGCCATATTATACTAAAAAGTCTCTGTATTTTCAAAATTATACTATAAAATCATTGTATTTTGGTTCCGTTAAAATTTGAGATCATTCTGTTAAAATTCCGTTAAATTTGTGTAAAAAGTCCATAATACTCCTCATTTTCATTCTAATTTTCATTTAAATACCATTAATTTCAATCACACCAAAACTAAACCACACCACACCACCACCACCACCATCACCAAATTTAATAATATATAATATAAATTAATTAAGCCCTTTTAAAACATAAATTAATTAAATTCAAACTCTTTCAATTTTCGCAAAATTTTTTTCTCACATATAAATGCAAAAATTTAAAATCATTGTAACTAAAAGATGAAAGCAGAAATCTCAATTCACATATACAAAATTGCACATAACCAATCACTAGATTCTCACAAATCCAAAGCCGCACTAGTTCAATGGCTCTTCTCTTTCCTCCCCGTAGCCACTCATTCCAATTCCTACATGTTGCCCTTCTTATATAAATACCATTTTCTTATAAAATATCAAAAAGATCTCTTCTTCAACTTTATTTTCTACAAAAGAATATTTTGGATGCATGATACATAAAAAATTAAAAAATTGACAAATGTCACTCTGTTCTCAAAGCTATCTGACGACGTCGTTCTCTACATCTTCTTCAAACTCGAAGATAATCCCCGCAGCTGGGCTCACCTTGCTTGCGTCAACACCAAGTTCTCCTATCTCATTTGCAATATCTGTTGGAAGGCTAAATGCAACAAAACCATTCCTGCTGTTGTCACCGATCTCTTCACCATCTCTTATGTTTCTGTTCTCGGCGACTGATATGCCCTTCACAAGCTCTTTGTTTCTTACATGCCGGCATTCTTCTCGAACACTCTAATTTTGATCTTGAATGTGATGTCGGCCCTGATGATAATTACCATAAATTAGCCTCTTCTCTATCCAAAATGTCATCGCCAACATTGTTTTCTGATGGAAATTAAGAAAATTGTGATTGCTCTTGGCCATTATCTGATGATCTCTATTATGATATTGTATATGATGTTTCTGAATCACAAGAATGTACCGTCGATGTGGGTGAAGTTGTTAATAATGATAAAACTATTGTTAAGGCTGGTGGAAATTTCTTTGTTTGTAAGAGGAGGAAAATCTCTAGATCTTTGAGGTCCCATTTAATATCTGGTGTATGGTGCCCAACATCTTTAATTTGATATTATTAGTTAGGATGGAGTTTTAGATAAGAAAAAAGGAAAGATTATTTGTTAAATAAGAAGAAGAATAAAGGGAAATGAGTTTTAATGGATGGACGTAAAAGATGAAAATAGGGGTATTTTGGATAATAAATAAGATATTTTAGTAAAAATTTGACTTTTATGTCATTGACTAACGAAAAAGAGATAAAATATGGATGGAAGTATCTCATAGTCTAACAGAACCAAAATGTAGGAACTTTATAATATAATTTTGAAAATATATGGACTTTTTAGTATAATATGACAAAATACAAGGATTTTATAATAATTAATCCTATATATTTTTTTATTTAAATTGTTATTTTTATTTGAACTAATTTATTTTATTTGAATAATTTTTTCCTCAATTCACAAAAAGAAGCATAGAAACATAGAGAAGTATAGAAACATAAATAGCTCCTTCATGCCTATGAAAAATTATTCATGAGATACAACCGCACTTATTTTTGGCCTACTAATAATAATGTTCAAGAATAAGTTTGGACACAAACAAGTATTTGATGTTAATTCAATGATAAATTGGTTTGTATTTTTTTACTTACACTCTTCTGATTTTCATTAATACATATATCTCTTTTTAATGCTCATGCATGTGTTATTAGGTTCTGTAGATTAGGTATTTGATGTATATAACCAAGATTTTTTCTTTGAATGATAGGATAATTTTTAGAAAAATGAAATTTGTTTATATTTTTTTTTTGTCCATGCAATTTAATTATGAAGGATTTTGGTTTAAATGAAATAAAATATTCTATATTGATTGAAATTATTTGATTATGAATAAATTCATATTAAATGTCTATAAGTCATAATTGATCGAGTAAAACTGATTATGCTCACTTTCACTACTATATTGTAATTTCAGTTCAATTGTTATATTATAATTACTTTATTCTAAAATGCTATAGTATGGTATCAAACCAATTTGAATAGCTTGACATCTCACTGAAGCTGCTAAAGGCAGGGAAACATATCCTTTGAAGTGACAAATTTTAAAGAGATATTAGAACCAATAATTGCAGAGACGGTAAATGTTCTTTCAATGCTTTATTTTTTTTTTTTATATTTCAAGCCCTTTTTTTTTTTTTGCATTGCTACAACAAATTATTATTTGTTTTAACAAAAGAAGTAATTTTTTTTATTATCTGCATATATTGGGTAATTTTAATTTTAGATTGGAATGTAATACTGCGAAACTTAAAAATTGCTACAAAATTTTTTTCATTTTTTTTTTTTTTTTTATCTCTTGATCATTTATTACAATCAGTGAATTTTTTTTTTTATTTTGTTTCTTCTAGGTATTAAAAATTTAATTTGTTATTTTTCTTTTTGTTATTTGGAGGTTGAATTTTTAATTGGGTTTTGATTTCACTGGTAAAAGTGAAATGGTATATGTCGGGCTACTCTATTTTATTACTCATACAATTACTATAAAATTGCAGGGAAATGATAGACTGCAAATCCAAAAAGGCCAAATATATCCATCAAAGAATGCCTAATTTCAGTCAGATCTGGTATATATGTGAGAAGCACCTCATCCTCACAATATATTCTTCATTATATAAATACTATGTTAAATATTTTAATTATTTTTTATTATTGTTATGGTCACTGCCAAAATTGCAATATTTTCAGGGAGGGTGAGTCTTTTTATTCTTATACCGAATCAGCTTTTGTTAGGGAGGAGAGATTTGAGGATAGTAGTGGACGAGAGCTAGAATTGTGTGAAGTGGCTCAATCAAAAGAAGAAGCTTTGGATAATGCAATCGTACTTTGAAATTTGTTGCTTGTATTAATTTTGTGAATCAAACAATATGTTAAAATCCTAGTTGGTTTTATTTGGCAGGAAGAAAATTTGCTCTATACTCATCTGGATTAAGTCTTGGTAGCGATAAATCGAAAGGAAAGAAAGAAGAATTTAAAGAAATAATCCACTCAACAACAAATCTTAGATTTTATCGACCTGTTTGATCTTTTTTTGCTTCGTTTGTTTTCTTTAGATCTATTTCTTTGTTTCGCTTTTTTTTTTTTTTAGTTTCTTATTGTAATTGGGATTTAAAGTTGTTGCAATTTTCAACCTATGGGGTTTTTTTTTTTTTTTTTTTTTTTTTTTTTTTTTTTTTAATGTGGGTTTAAGTGTTTTTATTGATATGTTTGTGTTTGGTTTTGGTGTGTGCTATTGGATTTTGAGATATATATATTGTTTTCCTGGGTTTTTGAATTTTTTTTTTCTATTTCTATTTCTTATTCTTATGGGTATTAAAAATTTCAATAAATTATTTTTCTTTTTTTTTTTATTTGAGGTTGAATTTTTTAATTGGGTTTTGATTTCACTTGGCGAAAGTGAAATGGTATATGCTGAGCTACTATATTTTTTTACTCATGCAAGTACTGTAAAATTGCAAGGGAATGATAGACCTCAAATCCTAAAAGGCTAAATACATCCATTAAAAAGTGCCTAATTCCTGTAAGGGATGTTATATAAGTGAGAAACACCTTATCCTCAGAAGGTATTCTTCATTATAAATAGTTAAGTACTAGGTTAAATATTTTAAGAATTGCAATTTTTTTAGGAAGGTTGTCTTTTTGTTTTTATACAGAATCGGTAGGTAAATAAGCTTTTGTTACAGAGGAGAGAGCAGAAGCTAATGGTGGATGAGGGTTGGAATTGTGTGAAGTGGCTCAATCAGAAGAAGAAACTCTATATCAGTGTATGTGTGAATAATTTTTAATTCCCTAACTAATTAAATTAAAAATAAATAATTATTAAATTAATTAAATTTTATACATTAATAATAAATTCGATGCACCGCGCGGAAAATATGAGTTGGAAATATATGCAGTAAGAACGTAATTTATAAAATAATTACAGGGACAAAAGGAATCTTAGGAATATAATATTTTATCTGGCTCATAAGTATAATTAATTGTTTCATTGTCAATTATAACAGTAAAAAATGCAGTACCACATTTATTTCAGTCGCAAATGTTATTATAAGAAATGTCCATTTTAATTAATGGGGCAAACACTTTGAGGATCTTTAAGTCATTGGATTTCAAAATAAAATTAGTTTTGATAGTTTTAATGCGCCATTAACTCTTTAAAAAAAAAAAAACAAAATACAGAAAAGAGTTATATCATAAATCATGAGCATGATACATCATTCTAGAGATATCCCAATACATACAAAAGCGGCACCTCCCAATAATACAGACTAGTAAAAAAACATGATAAGCGAGCAACAACATGCGCTACTATGTTAGCCTGCCTTTAACAAAATGAAAGGATGCATTAGGAATTTAACTAAACAAAACTCTACACTCACTAATTAAACATTCAAATTCAGGAAAATCTAAAGAATTAGTTTGCAAAGCCTTCACAATCACCTCAATATTAATTTTAAGCATGATATCGGAAAATGAACAATCTTTTAACCATGACAATACCTCAACACAACAAACATAAATGGTTGTTGAGAAACTCATGTTAGTATTGTATGCCTTATGAACCATATATCTTTATACATATTTTTGTAACCGAATCTCTATTGGCTATATATTTGTATTCTTCATTATGATGGTTTTTATTTATGTTGAGAATATTGTCCATAAGTATTTGTTAGATGAACGATTTTCGGTTGAGGAGGATGAGGTGACTGTTCAATCTAGTATTGGTACTTTAAACTGTTTATGGTTGTTGGACTCTTATCTCGGGCCATATTAGATTCGGAAAGGCCGTCACCTCTGTTTATCTTCCCAGTTAGTATGAGTTACTAATGGTATGGAAGCGTTGAGTCACAATCTGCTTGATTGAATTTCAGGATAAATATGTGGATACTCATTGGATGAGTGATCAAATTGTGATGTTGGATGATGATGATATGGGATTTTACTATCAGTCAATCATTCGTCATCCAGATCATGATAGTGCGTATGATCCTTTGACTCGAGGTGATATATGTTTCATAAATGGGTGGTTAATGTCTGTTATTGCTTACATGATGAGGCTAACCATGCACCGACATATGGCATGTGGTGGCCTTAGCAAGTTATATATATTGAGGCAAGCGATCGACCAAGAAAGGATTCGTTCCTCCGAGTAAACGGAGTCAAGATCCTATGCCATCACATTCTTCTTGAAATGAAATCCTTGGCCACGGTGTTGACATCAAGAATTGAGATGTGATGTGGTCATAGTTATCTCAGTATTAGGGTTTGACCAATCCATGACCCTAGCCAAGATCAGGATCTTGGAACGAAAGGATTGGAGTGCATAGTAAGCATGATCACTAGATTCATGGAATGTGGACCTCTATCTAAACATTCATATTTAGTTGGGTAGCCATGGCATCTATTGCTAGAGGTTAACCATGACTTATAGGAATCAATTAGGAAGAAGGATTTCCTAGATTGGACGAGAAAGCTTTTTTGTGATATTAAAGGGTAATATCATTTCCCATTGTCAATCGAACATGAACCTAGAAAGTCACACAACATAAGTGCATTACTTTTGACTTAATTATCTTGGTAATAGAGATAATTAGATAGAGTAGGTTATTAAATTAACGCGATTACTAGCATAACCATTTGCTTAGTTCCCGGTAATTAAGATTTATCGATTTAACCTAATTTGCACAGTTTGTAAACGAGAATAATTAAATTGATGGACTAGTTATTTGGTGTTTATGGGTCGAATGGCTATTGAAGCCTTTTCATTTAATGTGGGCTCAACCTACATTGGATAAATGGAGGAAAAATGGGTTTTAGGGTTTTTATGGTTAATGGACTTTTTTTTTGGTGGGCCAAAACTCCATAAATTGTAAAAAAGTTATTTGGTGGAGATGTAGAGATTCTCCACTAAATGAAAATTAATTAACCACAAGCTAACCCTAATTTATTGTCCTTGACTAATTGAACTTTGATTAGTTTAATTAAGCTTTCAAGATAGGTTTCAAAAAGTCAAGTAGACAAAGACTTACAAGCCATTCAAAGCCATTTCCATCTCACCCACCATCTCTCATTTTGTCTCCTCATTAAAACACTTAATGAATGAGTTGAAAAATCAATAAAATAGGTGAGTGAGAGGGGATGGACGTCCAACACTTGATGGATAGGAATTTGGAAGAGCAAAAATCAATTTTGTCTTTCTTTCTTATGCCTTAGAAGTTTTATAAGACAGTTTCTTGATTTCTTCTTGTGTTTCTATTCTTTGCAAATAATGTAAGTGTTTGCTTAATAAGGATAGAAAAGAAGCACCATTTGTATAACTAGGAAATCTCTTCTTCTTCCTTAAAGATTTTTTTTTAGTCGGATTACTTTGCAAAGAGAACAACCATAGATAGGAACCTTTGGTTGAAGAAGGTGCCTAATTGAAAGATTAGCACTCGTGGACTAATTAGTGGGCTAACTAGAGGCACAAGATTTGGTATGCTTGGAATACTTGATTTCGGCCTTTAAGAGGTAATTCCTTAAGTTTTGTGTTGTTAAATCTATATATGATTTTTTTTGCTATAAAATAGTATATCCTTGTAGGGTGTTATTAGTAGTTCTAATTTTAAATTCCTTCCGTTGCGATTTTTATACATTAAGCACACTCGATTTGAAAATACTTTGCCTATAATGTGGTATTAGAGTCACCTATTTTTGGTCAAGACCCATATTTTTCGTGCTTAGCATATATATAAGTGTGTTTAGGCAAAATCTCAAAAATTATAACAATGATTATCAATTTTATAAAAAAATGGCAACAAGCAAAATTACCGTTCATCTATAATTTTGCTTCCAAGTAAGTGTATAAACATGTATGGAAAAGAGGCTATTTTGGGCTTGCTGAATTTTTGGATTATAAAATTACTTTTTACACGTAATTTTTGGATCAAACATATTTATATAAAATGACTAAAGGTTTAAGCATTTTTGGAAGATGATTGTTTTATGTTGCTTTGGTCATGGCATGAAAGTGAGATCATGGACTTAAAAAATTCTTGAATGGATGGGATGAATGTAATGTTAATTTATTCTTTCATTAGGATTAAATGTAATAATTTAATGTTCAAGTATGTATTTATTCATTTGAGCTCTATTGAGCAAAATGTTGTAATTTCACCTTGGTATGCAAAGGGTTACCATTGTAATGCAACAGAAGGCGTGGGAGATTCCAACATAAATAAGCTCAACCATGAGATGCCTAATGGAATAAGTTCTCAAAGGTAAATGATAAAGACTTATGAATGTATGGATCACTTGAACAACCCTCTAATTCCTTATGGCTAGGAATTAGGCCTATTAGACTTTGTCCATGATCGTGCGGGTGTGTGGTGGTCAGTGTTTGATATATATATATATATATATATATATATATATATAGATATATATATATATATATATATATATATATCAAACAATGAACAACATACACAAGATCGATCATGGACAAATTCTAATAGGCCTAATTCCTAGCCATAAGGAATTAGAGGGTTGTTCAAGTGATCCATACATTCATAAGTCTTTATCATTTACCTTTGAGA
>CANXYC010006477.1:0-11410 GCA_948193065.1 Aleurites moluccanus | reverse complement strand
GAGGGATCCTGGTGTTTGAGATGAGATGGAATATTATAGAAGTGCTATTTGTGTGTTTTGTTTTCTTAGGCATAGTCCAAATTTTAGAGGAGGTGCTGTCGAATTTTCTTCAGCATTTTATATTTATTTTGAATGATATTTATTTGATGCATGCCATATAGATAGTTATTGGGTTCTACGCGGTACTGGTCGCTTATGCATCATCCGTACCCTAGGACCGTCACGACTTCCGAGATAGGTCGTGACAACGCATGTCTATCAAAAATATATTTTTGATTCATAAACACTATGCAAATGATAGTTTAGACATACCTAATATCTAACTTGAGTTCTCTCATTTACTCATTCTAGTTCAGAACTCACATATGGCAACTCAGACTGATATAGGCATAATTACATATAATTTGCCACTTTAATATCATTATCATGATATGTAAATCTCATTTGCTAAAATGAGACGACTATCTTATTTTAAGTACGAGCTCTCTCTCTTATTACACAAATAATACACTTAAAATAATTTCATCTTTATTCATCTCACAAATAAACAAAGGCAATTACCCATATGAGAAGGTCAATTTTCCTTCTATCCGACATGCTTTCATAATATAATAATAATAAATGTACTAAACATTTACACTCATGTAAGCACAAAACAAATACCATATTTTGGTGTTAATAACAAAGTGAACTTTGTTGAGCAAAACAACAGATAACTTAAATGCATTAATATCTACGCAATCTTTGAGTCTTTGAATGTCTAAAGTATACATTTCTAGGAACATATTTAGTTGTACTTATCTATAATCATCTAATGCGTAGAACATATTAAGGTTCACTTCCTTGTGTAAAACTATGTTCTCTCATAAAATTATATTTTGTCTCTATACATATGGTCTTGTAAAATAAATTTTGGATCTTTAGTGTAACCTACAGTTGTTTGATTGTCACAATTTACTCAAAACTGATTCACTTGCAAAACCTTATACACAAATATTCCAAAATCTCTTCAATAAGACCATCTCTTGTACTGCAACTGAAAATCTTTCAAATTTAGCTTTTATTATGGATAATGTTTTATATGATTGTTTCTTGCTATTCCAAGATATGACTTCATAATTAAGTAAGAAAATAAATCCATAAGTGGATTACGTCTAATCTATATATGTATAACTTATGACTCGCAATTCTCCATAATGATAACATAATGAATTATATGCAATACTCTTAAGATACCTCAATTTCCTTTGAATTGCTTTCCAATGTGCTAGACTTAGGTTGGAATAATATTTGCTTAATATCCCAATAGTAAAGTAAATATCAGGTATCATACACACTATTGCATACTTTAAACTTCTAACTAATCTCACGTAAGGGACATTTTTCATATGTTCTTATTCTTATGGAGTTTTAGGACATAATTTACAGCTCAAGCCTTTAGTTTTGGCAATAGGAGTATCTATGGGTTTGCAATTACGCATAATAAATCATTCAAAAACTTTCATTATATATATCTCTTAAGAAAGAGATAACAACTTTCTTGTACGATCTCTTGAAATCTTAATTTCAAGAATATATATTGATTCATCCATATCTTTCCTTTCAAAATTGGACAATAACTAATCTTTGGGGTAAATGACCTCAGTGGTCACTAAAGTTTTCAATTTGTTCTATTTTGATCACTAATCGAAAATTTATTTCAGATTAATCACTATGTTTTCGAAATTGTTTCATCGGCTGATCATCAGACCAAATTAGTGCTGGATTGACACACGTGTCATCCGAGTCAGCGGTAAATGCTGACTGTGCGAGCCATATGGATGACCTGTGGCAATAATTGCCAAATCATGTGCCATGTCAGATTATCATTAACCATAAGTGGGACCCACACATCGGTACACGTGTTCCAATGCATGATGGACACGTGTAATTGGAGAGAGTAAATTTTTTTTACCCTTTTTTTCTCCTCCCAGATCCCGATCCTCCTCTTGCTCTCTCTCTCTGTTACATCACAATTTCTTTCCTTTTTCTCTATTTTCTTTCTTTGGTTTGATTTCGTTATTTTCTTTGTTTGATTTCGTTTTTCCTTTTTTTTCTTCCTTCTCCCTCTCTGTTTCTTGACAAATTATATGAGAAACAAACATTATAAATCCTAAATTGAGAACTATAAATCGAAACTCTAAAAAGGCTCGCCTCCTATGAAATGCCACAACTAATTGTACCAAGTTGTAAGTGTGGAGAGCCTTGCTTACTGAGGACTTCTTAGAGCGCCAGAAATCCAGGAAGAAGATATTTTAGGTGCATATATTATATGGATGTAAGTATAAACATGTTTTTTGTTTTAATTTCATTTGGGTTGTTTGTTTAGTAATATTAGAGTGGAAAACCCTTAAAATATTTGAATGTGATTGTGGTAGGTTGCAGTGAGATGCAAATATTTTGATTGGATTGACCCACCAACCAATAAGAATGAAGCTGTTGTCGGTGGGGATAAAGATTCAATGGTATTAAACAATGGACCAAGTGATGAGAATGACATAATTGAAGAAGAAATGTATAAAGAAGTAATTAAAGCAAATAAGCCAAGAAAGAAGAATTGTGGCTGCCTATTTTGTGCTGCTATTATTATATTTTTGATGGGTTTGTTTGTTAGTGTCTGTATTGGTAGTGGGTGAACTGAGGGCTTCTGTTTTGGGGTTTTGCATTTAGTACTTAGTGAATTAAGGATTTTGTGAGTTGTAATGATATTTGAAGCTCATTTGGCATGTTGTATTTTGTATTATGATTATAATTATATTATGCTATAGATTTGTGTTCAAGTGTTGATTATATATATTTATCATAAACCCAAAAGTAAAATAATATAATAACATGAGAACAACAACATCAAAATAAAATAAAAAAGAATAAAAACTTGATAGAATTAAGAACTAATAAATTCAACTTGTGTTTCAAACAAAAGAGTCATTTTCATTAACTATAAATCATACATAAAAGTAACAAAAGTATGAATTGTCTGCCACTTAAAGTAAAGGCTTGTAGTGTTACCCATATGACATACGATACATCTCCACACATATCATATTCCCAACACCTTACAATTGATAAAATAAGCTTAAGAAACCACAAAACACACTCAAAAAAGGGCAGAATAACATAGTTCTTAAGATGTAATGTTCCCGAGCATCACAAAACACAAAATATATGACAAAATATTTCAAAATGACAACTTGTGTTCTATTTCCATATTGGTTTTGAAGAGGATGTCTTCTTATACATTGTTCTCGGTCCTCTAGCAATTGATGTGGAAGACACTTTCATGTTTCTTATAATAGGCCTCATTTGCAGGCCAACAACTTTTTGGACTTTTCTTCTTAGTTGAGCATTACTTTTCTCCAATATAATTGCTTCATCTTCACTGGCAGTAGAATCATGAAGGTCCTCATCAACAACTTGTGATATTAGAATATCTATATCTTCTGGCCTCTTTTTGGTCCATGCTGGATTGACTACTGGTGCAAAGAATGGCCGAGAACCTTGATCTTCAGTAAGGCATGGTTCACTTGACAAAGTTATGGAATTTTCCTGCAAATACACATTAATTGAAATTAATATAAGAAATTGACATAATTTTAACACCATAAATATAAATATATAGAGAATCTAACTATAATAAAGCACCTGTATTGTAGTATTCACATTGAAAATTATGTCATTGGTAACTTTATTGCTACCATTAGTCATCCACTGTACAGTCCATGGTGTTCGATTCACAGATTGTCTTGTTCTCACTTTCGTGGATGAATTAATAGCTCCAAAGCCCACTATTTTACTCTTTCTCACCTGCATAATTTATAGTATCAGTCCATTGCATGTCACTAAAGGAATAACACTGAAATATAAATACAAGGAACTTACATAGTTTATTGGTTTAGGTTGGCCACTGCTTACACCTTCATGAGTTGGTTTATTCTTGGTATGGAATCTCTTGTTGTGACCTTTCACATAACATAATGTGTATGTCACTATTGCACCTTTCCTAGAGACTCTCCCTGTATTAGTTAAGTGTTCTAGCTCTTCAGCTTCTAATCTCCTCATTTTTTCTTTGTATGCTTTTTTGGCTTTGGCAATTATGGGGGTAAAAGAGCAGACTCATTGCTCATTGGCCATAGCTTTTAACTATTCAATGGTTATACGTAATGAGTGTAAATTTTCAAATATGTCTAAACACTGTAGCACTCATCTACAAACTCCTCTAATCTCTCTCTATTCAATATCAATGCATACATTGCATATGCACATGGGATGCCAATCAGCTTCCACCTCCTACAACTAAAACTTTTTTCCTGCTTATCTATAACATACTGGCCCACAAGGCCAAAAACCTTATATTTATTTCCTCTAGCCCATCTACTACTAAAATTGAATGAAAATTGTATGATCTTGTCTATTTTTTTTTTTAATCTTGGGGCATAAAGGACCTATACACTTTTTCATTAAATCCCTCTTTATCCATACCCTCTTCATCAATTTTTGTCTAATTATCTCTAAACAAGTAACTACACCCTTATCCCTATCTTCTAGAATGAAGGCATTGAAACACTCACAAATGTTGTTTAGAAGGAGATCACATTTGACATGTGGAAGGAAATGAGACCTGCTCCAATGCTTGGCATCCTTATTGCATAGCCATTAGTGTGTATTAGGACACTTATCATCCAAGGCTTCCATACACTTTGTAAACCTCTGAACATATGAAGCCCTTGCATAGTCCCATAGCATGTCCTTGAGTTCTTTCCCTCTAAATTGCTTCCTGATATTTGTGTAAATGTGTCTAACACACCACCTCTTCTCTACAACAGGGTATAATTCATCCAAGGCTAGCACTAATCCATGCAATATGAGAAACAACATATGTTAGTCAGAAATCAGGATATAAATGGACAATAAAGTTGAATTCCTCTCACCTTCTGTTTATCAGACATGAAAGTCCACATCCAAGGCTCCTGTTGAATTCCAAAAGTCCAGTCCTAGTACTGTTAAAAACCACATCCAATTGCTCTTGTTTTCTCTCCTCACAATAGCCCAAGCTAAAGGATAGATGCAATCATTTGCATCTATAGATACTGCACTAAGAAGTTTCCCTCCATACATCCCTTTTAAGAAACACCCATCAACCTATATTAACTTTTTACATCCAGCCTTAAACCTTTCTTTCAGAGCACCTAGGCATATATACACCCCACCAAATACAGTTGGATCATCATCATCCTCTAAAAATTGGATAGTACTTCTTGGGTTGGTTCTCAAAATCTCTAATTTGTAATTTTGTAAGCTCGCAAATTGGTGTTTTTCATCACCATTTATTATTAGTAAGGCCTTCTTCCTAGCTCTTCATGCCTTAGTCCTTGTCAAATAAACATTGTAATCATATTGAACTGTTCTAATGAAGCCATTCAAATTGCACTTTGGATCTACTCTAAATCTTTCAAGGTAGGTCTGAGCTATCTGGTCTTTACTACATGTGTGTTCAAAATTACCATATTTGATTTGAAATGTTTTTGAATCCCTAATCATCTCATCACAAAATATATAAAAGGGACAACCTTTAGCACACTTTGCTTCATGTCTTTTCTTATCATTTGGTTTAAACCTAATTTGCCATCTGTGTATCCTAGCCCATTGCCTACAGGCCTCTTTAAATTCGGCTAAGGAACTAAATTTCAATCCAGCAAATAACCTTGGGTTAGCCATATCTCTCTCAGCAATAAACTCAAGGTATCTCACTATTGGTTTCTTAACCTCACCATCACTATCAGTATCAAAAGCAGATACAAGCTCATCAGATGTTGCAAGTTTTGAATCATCCAAATCTACATCCGAATTACCTACTAGGGGATCAGTTGCAATTTTCATCTTTCCTGGTTTTTTCCTCATGTCTCTCTCTATGTTTTTATCTACATGTATCTCAAATAACTCATCATCCCCATCTTGTATGTCATAGTCACTGTCTTCAAACTTAGTGGTAGGATGCTCAAAATCTTCATCCTCACTATCTGAGCTACCCTCACTGTTAGTAATACTACCCATAATAATCCCTTTTCCTTTTCCTTCAGCAGTATTCCTTGTTACCCTCTTATTTTTTTTACTATTGTTTTCATGTAATGCAGCATCCACATCAACCTTCTTAACTGTGTGTTTTACAAATACATTAATTACTTTAACCGACTCAATATAATTTCCCATTTCAACTATGTCACTGTCAGATGCTAGTTGGCAAAGGCCCTCACAATAATTGGTATTCGGTCTTTGCAAAAAATACTTCATTTTCTCACTTAAATTGCACTCACTCGCCATTCTATTTAATTCAATCATTGATAACCTATCAGCTGAATAAAAGTCAAATAAATATATGGCCCCGTTATAGTACTCTAGGTCCCCACAATGCCCACTATGATGTAAATTAATGTAAAATATTCAGAACTAATGGCTATAAAGAGACAAACAACAACAAAAACATATATATAAAAAAGTAAATTAGTGTATATTCCATTCCATGCACAGTTTACAATAATATATTTCATACACAATTTATAAAAAAAAAAAAAAAGAAAATATTCAAATAACAGTCAAGTCCCACAACTCAAAAACATCTCAGACACACAACCAAGTCCCACAAGTCATATATCTCAGGTCCCCACAATTTAAGATTTTTTACTACTCCGATTCAATACCCAACAACCCTTTACAACCAAAACACAACAACCATGATCAATTATATTTTACAGAGAAACCCGTTTACAGTATAGACAAAGACAAACCCAAAACCCCAAAACAACAAATGGCAGTCAACAAATTCACTATCAAACCCTTTGAATAATATTTTATACCCGAAACCCTAAACAAACAAACACAAACCCTGAAGGACAACATAACAAAAACAAATAAAAAACAATACGACAAAATAAATACTCACAATAACTAGGCGTATGCTGCTCTGGAAGATGATGTTGCCAATCCATTACTCTCCAACGTAGTCAGAAATCTCTTAATTCTAACTTTCCCTAATTTTACTCTAAAATGCCCTAATTTTACTTTATAAACTAACCCTAATCCATTGAAGCGCCTAATTTTCCACCCTTAAATGTCTATTTCAAATCTTCCCTTGTAAAATAAACCATATAACACTATAATTGATTAGAATGAAGAAATTTTCTATAGAGAAAGAGGGAGGAAGAAATCATGATGTAATAAAGAGAGAGTAAGAGGAGGATAAGGTTTTAGGAGGAGAAGAAAGAGGGTAAAAAAAATTTACTCTCTCTAATGACACGCGTCAGTCATGCATTGGAACACGTGTCCTAATATGCGAGCCCCACTTGTGGTTAATGGTAATTTGATGTAATACATGATTTAGCAATTCTTGCCATGTGTCATCCATGTGGCTCACATAGTCAGTATTTAACGCTAACTCGATGACACATGTGTCGATCCGGCAACGATTTGGTTTGATGATCAACCGGTGAAATAATTTCAAAAACATAGTGATTAATTTGAAACAAATTTTAGGTTAACGATTAAAATAGAAAAAATTGAAAATTTTAGTGACCACTGACGTCATTTACCCCCAATCTTTAATATTATGGAAATATCCTTTATTATTTTTACCTATTAATAATGACATAATGACAAACTTGTATTTGAAAACTTCTTAAGGTCATAGATTGACCTCATCAATTAACAAACTTTATGTTCCTAGTCTTTTTTTATGAAGACTACTATTCATCCAATTCTTCATTGAGAAATGCAATTTTCTACGTCCATTTAATGTAATTCAAAATCCAAATCTTTGTCAGAATAGCTAGAATTAACCTTATATTGATAATACTCACAATAGTATAAAGTGTCTCCTTATAGTCAATTTCTTCCTATTGCGTTTACCCCTTTGCAACGAGAAGAACTTTATTTCTAATGCCATTAGCTTTATACTTAATTTGAGAATTCACTTATTCCCAATAGCATTACATCCTACAAGGTGATCTACCAAAACCAAAATTTGGTTTGATCTCACAAACTCCAATTTTCCCTTCTATTGCATTTATCCATTTATCTTTAGTATTATGGTTGCTTTGTCTCAACTCAGAACCTTGAAGAACATTTTCATCAAGTTCAATTAGACTATAATTTAAACCAGAATCTATCAAGCTCCCACTAGTACTAAAGATTTTTACTCCACTTGGACAAGGATCACTCTCATTCGAACTAGTTGGTGGAACTGAACCAATGTTTATCCACCAAATTCCTCCTACTTGAATGAAATGGTTCATATAGGAGATACAAACAAACCTCTATAAAGAAGGATAATCCAACTTCCACAAATGGAAGACACATAAACAAAATAAATATAAACATAAATAAATAAATATAAATTTAACATCAAAATCTTATTCAAAATAGTAATGAATAACCCAAGATAAAATAGATATTACACTATTTGTAGGTAATCGATATCAAGCAAGAAAAGAGAGATGACAAAATTGGTAGAGGGAGAACGAAGGATTTAACAGAGACAAAGATGATAATATAAAAAGAAGGGGATAAGAGGCAACAGGAAAGAAAAAGGGAGAGAGAGGTAGAAGGATGGAGGCGGCGTTTAAGACAAGTGGCAATATTTTATTAAACACTAATGATATTATTATATTAAACAAATTACATGATAATTTTATTTTATTATTGTATGACTAATTGCAACCTCTATTATACAGAGAGGAAAGACTATTGGCACGCCCCTTGTAAGCTTTTTGCACTCCTCTTCTCTGCAATACAAGAGTTATTAATTACATTTTAAAGCCAATTAAATTTTGTTTAGTATTTTATATTGTCACATCCTCTACTTCACGAGATATGACGGTCCTAGGTAATAGGAAGACGTAAGGCCACCTAAACCCGTAGAACTCTAAATAATAATTTTTATACAGATTCGATGTGGTTCCCACTGTTTTCCAACCATTACCCAGAACCAAAGTCATTCTCTTCCACATATAATCAATTAACTCAATCTGCAGAAGAAATTTCACTTCTAATACATTCATCTTTATACCCTCAGCTTTCAATTGTAAAAGCCACTCATCACAATTCAAATATTTTCATTTTAACATTCATACCATCATTACTAATTATTTCCACTAAGTTAATATAATGCAATATCATTAGGAAACATCATATGTTCAACATTTTTCAACATTTACATATTCCAAAAAATTATTTAACTTTTTATAAACCATGGAGCACTCTAGAAGTAAAACACCAAAATATGGAGACTATAAATAGAAAAGAAAGGTTCGCAGCCGAAAAAGAGCAGAAACTGAAACCACACCTATCTACAATCCCCTAAAAAATAATAAATCATTAAAGGGTGAGATAATACTCAATGAGTAATGTATTTATATCACTTCACTTGTGAAGTTAGGTTTAAGAAAGAGGCTCAAAAGAGAAGTGAACAAATGTAATAAGAACAATTTACAAATAGTTAAGCAAATAAAGAACAAATTGGTATATTAGCCATTGGAAATGTAAATTAATAACAAATATACAACATAGATATAGATATGAAATCATAATCAATGATATAGGTGGTGTACAAGGTAATTTCAATCAATAAGTGAATGCAATAGCTAATGGTTTATAATAACTAATAGGTTGCAATAATGACAAATTTATAATCACTGTATAAAGCAGAGGCTACAATTGGTAGTATGCTTATCACTCATACAGTTGATCAGATTGTATGACTGAGAACACTCCTCTTAGCTAGGATCCACTGTAAATATTTCTGTCACGACTCAAACCGGGGAGCCACGATGGTCCAAGGATACAGGATATGCCAGTGGCCACCAGTACCTCGATGAACCCCTAATACTATATAGCCAATACTTACAATATTTTAATCCATCTAAAAGCACATATTATACAATATTTTTCATAGTTATTTATATTCTAATCCATATAAATTCTCATTGCCATACAACACGCCTATGCCCTGCCGAAAATCCGGCAGAGTCTCCTCTGTATTTTCAACATGCCCATTTCTCAAATTACAAAATTTAGCACTTCCAATAATATTTTTCAACTCACTTCAACTCTACTTCATCAATTCTTTCATACTTCTCAAAACACATCAAAACCACCATCATGCCATACTTGTTAAATCATCCAATTCTATTAAACTAACAAATTTCCCCTCTATTCCACAATTTGGCATTCGGCCAAAAAGGGGGATTACATCCCTAATAATCCCTTCACCTCCTACAAACACTCAAACTTCACTTCAATATGCTAATTATAGGTTTAGATACGCCATTGCAGAATTTAAACACCAACATTCAATAAAATCCCCAAACCCTATTTCGGTTCATTGTCCAAGTTCAATTTAAAATTTCAGTCCAGCATTCACTAATTTAATTTTCTCTAATTACACATTTTTAACATCATTTAAACATTTAATTTCCCAATTAATTTACAGCATAAATTTTCCCCAAATTTCCTTAAGTGCATTCGGTCCAAGCTGCATTGCTACTCAACCAGAATTTTAAATTCATTTTAATCACCATTTTATCATTCTAATTAGCTTGCATACCACACAAGTTCCTTATTTAAAACAAGGGAAACAAATTTCCCCCAAATGCACAACACCATTCGGCCACTCCTCCATTTATTCAACAATCCATTCAACTCAACTATTCAAGCATTTAAACAATATTTAAACATAAATAAATTATTAACAACCCAGAATTTTGCACTTACCTACACAACTTCTATATGGACCGAAACCCTAGCTCCTTAATGATGCAACCATGCTTGAACTTAAAACAAATGGAAGAAATGGAAGAGATGGAAGGATAAATTCTGCTTAATGCTCAAATATATTCTCCAAAAGCTCCAAAGTTCCTTCAATGGCTGAAACACTAGGGGCAAAGAAGAAGGTTTTCTGGTTTCTTGACTTTGGTTCACGATTTTGATGGAGAAGAACTGAAATGCTGAAGTTATTTTTGAATATTCAATTAGTTAGTGGAGGTTTGATGTTTAATCAAGTGCAAACAATCTCACCAAGCTCACATAAGCCCTATACATGCAGCCCTTAGATGGATAGGGTACCAATACTTAATTCCATTGGATCATGATGCTGAAAAATACAACTAACTCCCTCCTCTTCCAATCTTTACATCAACCACATCCTAAAAATCCCAAATAAATTCCTCCTACCAAATTATTATTATTATTATGTCCTATTATTTAAGAAACCCTAATTTCCTATTTTATTTAATTTCTCTATTATTATATTTATTTTATTTCCATCCACAACTATTAATTTCTCAATTTAATTAATTACAAATCAAGCACACATAAATACACA
>CANXYC010006443.1:0-23230 GCA_948193065.1 Aleurites moluccanus | reverse complement strand
TGGAAGTATACTCTAGAGCTCCGTAGTTGATCATTGGGGATGATAATATTTTGATGTATATCTTGTTACCTTTTGGCCTTAGTGATGTAGGATTCATCTTTTGATCAGTAAGGAACAAGAGGAAATTATGAAATGATATAAATAAAGATATGAATTATGCTTATATAGATCATAGAAAAGATTATTGAATAATATCTATATTTGATATGAATGTGTAATGAAAATGAGATCCAGGATATGAGAGTTCTACGAGTTTATGGTGGCTTTAAGCCTATCCTTGCCCTAGGACCGTCGCACCACTAGAGTTGGGGTGTGACATTAGGCTTACTAAGAATCTCTTATCCTTGAATTGAACTTGGACCAGAGTCTCAAAATGCATCCAACTGGAGACTCCTTGTTATCACTGTGCCTATGATGGTTTAGGCCCTGAAAGTGACCAGATCATATTGAAAATTTAGTGAGATGCCCAATAAGCTGCTCACAGTGGCGACTCACTAGGGAACATACAAGGAGATGGTTGTGCTACATCTTAACTTAGGGGTTATGACTATTCTAAGATATAGTTAAGCTTAAGGCTAACTATCCATATAACTATAAATTATAGATGTAGATCATAGCATGGTAATAAATTCTAGATCTAATCCCAAGAAAATAACTTACGGAACATAACATTTCTATAACTATAAATCCCATTCATAATCTTATATCGTCATAATCTTTCAAAGGAATCACTTAGGGCAGGGCATCCAATAGCCTTTAAGGTATCATCATGCAACATATAACTATAGTATCATACATCGTTTTTCAATGATTGAATATAAGTCATCAAATTACAAGAGATTACATATACAATCTCCAAAAATAATGATAATATCCTCAAAAGACTATCATAAAGCTGTTATACAACTATGAACTTTAAAAATCAAAAGTATACATAGATATCTAAAGTTTCCTGTTGGATAAAGAATGGCAAGGAACTTGAACTATCAACTACGTGTTGCCTGGAAAAAAATTAAACAATAGAGGGTGAGAAAACTTACTTAGTAAATAACATACTATCATACCTTTGAAAGAACGATACTCATAGGTTCATAAAAACGAGGTATGGTTATATAACATTCATATATAATTAATTTATAATCAGTGTGATGAAAGAAATAGTACAATAGATTGGTACATGAATGAAATGATGCACTTTAATAATATTAGTTCACTATAAGGATATCACTTGTTTATATTAGGGCATTCATAATATAACAAATCAATAGAAATCCATAACATAAACATATCATAATCATAATATAATTCAAATAACAGAGATAAAATCAAAGGCATGATGGTAATAATCCTAATTTGACGCAAAACTGAACAGGTCCTACGCCCAGGGTATGTACTCTCCGTAGGTATAACCATATAATATACCCTATATGCGAGTACCATGTACACATAGTCTGATAATTCACCCTCATTAGTTGCTGATTTCTATCATTTGTACATACCTCATAAAGAGAAAGTATATGGAGTTAATAGAGTATCATAATAACATACATTAAGATATAAGCATTAAAACTTAGCAGAGATAATCAAAATTAATCATGAACATTCAAGTTTTTTAGAAAGAAATCTTGGAAACATGAAATATATTGAATTGGCCTCATAAACAAAAGGGTAGATGTAATAGTATATTTTTCACTCACCTAAAAAAAAAAAAAAGTCCCTCTTAAATCGTCAATCAAGAGGTTGGTCCAATATCACCCACTTTCTCTTCAAGATCAACATAAAATAAACTATAGTATCTTAATACATCCAAGTTAACAATATGAAACTAAACTATTAAACTTATCACTTAGTTCCCTTAATACTCATACCCCAATATGAAACTCAACTACCTTAACTCTATAGTTCCCTTAATATTCATACCCCAATATAAAACTCAACTACCTTAACTCTATTCATACATACCTATTCTTAATCTAATATGTATACAAGTCAAACTTAACTACTCTCATTTATTCAACAAGCCACATGAATATCTAACTCAACTCCTCAAGCATAAGTATGACTTTACCTCTAGGTCAACATATAATCATAATCAAGTCACTTTTAACTTTCAAGTGTGGTCAATAATCATCATAAATAATATTATTTAACTTGTATTTGATTTAAATACTAAAAACCCTTTTATACCTTTAAAGAACTCAAATTAGGGTTTCATATATTTCATGCAATCATAGCTCTTTATTATACATTCTAGCTTATATCAAGTCTTAAGTGTCTATTCTTCCATTTAACTCATTTTCACCTTAGAGATATCAACCAAGCATATTATTAAAATTAGGATTTATTAATCTGTGAAGATTTAAGTTAGATTATCATAATTCTGAACCTCTTTAAATTCATTTAGATAATTTCTTACTCAATTTAATCATTAAATAAAAAAATCACAGAAGGTAGAAAGATTTTAATATTTATGATGCTATTCACCTCAATATATTGACTAAGATTTATAATGCCTAAATAAAAAGTCATATTATCATTTTGATGGGTCTATCACAAAAAAAATTCGAATCAATATCGTATTACAATAAAAATAATAATTTAATGTTTCATTTAAATTAATTTTTAATGACTAAATTATAAATAAATAAAAATTTTAAAAAATAATTAAATTGGTTGAGGATAGGCTTGAAAAAATTGGTCTATTTTCCCTTTCCAATAGTTTTTCTTTTTGTAATCCAAGTGGTCTATTTTTTCTTAATTTTTTCCCATCTTGTAATCTAAGTAGAGGCCATTGGTCAAATTGTCATCCTAGTTATCATCTTATTGAAAAAAGTGATAAAATACAATCTTACCCTTCGTGTTATCATCTTATTGAAAAAAGTGATAAAATACAATCTTACTCCTCGTATTTACTCTGAGGAACACATCACCTCTTTTTGTTTTTCGAGATATAATTTTAACTCTAATATCATTAAAATTTAAAATCTTGTCTTAATTTTAAAGGTTGTTCCATTTTTGAATTTTGACCACTATTTATGGACCCATCTAATGTACTCTCATTTTTGAATCCATTAAAAAGATAAAAAGAAATTAAAAATAATAAAAATTACAAATAATATAAAAAATAAATTAAATCGTTCTCAACTTTCTCCCTAAATTAAATCGTGCTCAACTTCTTAATAAAATCTAATAATTATTTACAATAAGGGCAATTCCAACCAAATTGCAAAATGGTGTATAATACCATTTTATTGTTTATCAACGTCATTTTTTTTAATTATTTTTTTTTTGTATAAAAAACTTATAATTAAATCAATATTTTACAAGTCTTTTTTTTTTTTTTTATTTTTGTTCTAAATAATATTCAAATAGTAAATGAGTCATTTTAATTAATAAATTATTATAATTTAGCTTGTTATATTATCATTTTGCTAAATTAATAATTAAATTTTTTTAATAAATATATAAGTCATATTTATTTATGGATAATTATTGAAATATTATAAAATAGTGGGGAATTATAATAAATGATATAAAATAAATATAAAAAAATATTTTTTTCGATATAAAAAATAACATTAAAAATAAAATTATAATTAAAGATAAAATTATTATTTAATGTGATATAAATTACAAAATAATGTAAAACTTACTGCATTTTAGAATAGAGATAGCCTAATAAACAACATATTTATATCCCATATATACAAATATACAGACTTGGCCGCAACAGCACAGTCAATATCAATTTGTGACTTAAAAAAAGTGTGGTACTCCTCCAAATTAGTCATGCCGATATAAAATTTTAAAAAAGGGAACACTCTTATATTTAAAAAAGGATACAAATTTAAAAAAAAAAAAATTCTATGAATTAAAAATTAAAAAATTAATTTTTTAAAATAAAAAAATTATTTTATTAATTTTAATAAATATCAGAAATTAAATAATAATTTATCTTAAAAAGTTTTAAAAATTAAATAGTCAAAAATAAAAAAAAAGAAATATATATAATTGATTAATATTTTATTAGGACTTAAAAAATTAATTTTTAAAAATAAAAAAATTATTTTATTAATTTTATAAATTTTAAAAATTAAATAATAAATTTATATTAAAAAATTTTAAAAATTAAGGGTACGTGCCATCTCTTACCCACGCCTAAATCCGCCATTGTACATAGCCAGTGAAGCGCAATCCGACGGCAGAGGCGAACGATTCCGAGGAAGAGGAAGAGGATTTTCAGGCCGTTCGATCTCCACCACATCATATCACCATTTTGATGCTTAAATGACGTCAGCCACTGTGATGAGACGGTGCATAAGAAATGGCTTAATTATAATTGTTTAGATTGATTTCTTAATTGGAATAAATTTTCCAAGAAACCAAACAAAAACTCGAAATCCAAAGAAAATTGAGCATACCTAGATTCTGATGTAGTGTGAACGGTTCCAACAAAAGGCATTACCCAACATTTGGTCTACAGTTTCTGACACTGCGTCAAGCACAATATCAACAACTTATGAAGTCGAGCACTCGCCATTATGGCGGAGATTCTTCTTACTCAACGATCCACTCAATGGACCGTTAGCGGAGATTCTTCTTACTCAACGATCCGCTCAATGGACCGTTACCTAAGGATATAACCAACAGATCCTCCACTCCATTAACTGATGGAAAATCTCGCTTGTTCTGGAGCATCTGAGTAACTACCGCAGCCGTCGGGTTGTTCATCACTAGTCCAACTGGAGGTCTTTCCGTCGACAAACGTCAGATTAAACGGCTTAAAGAGACTTGGGGTGGCTAGTGTGGCGCGACAGACTTTCCAGAGACCAAAGTTAAAACTTAGTGACTCGGACGTGTCGGCTCGCGAGAAAACATATGGAGCAGAGCTGTTTAGATCAAAGCAAGATCAGAGAGCACAAAAGCCATTGAGGATAGACGTGAAGACAAGAAATTAGGCCCCACAAGCATTTAAATATTTTTTCTTTTTCGTTTTTACATTATTTATAATTTTTATTTTTTTTATTATTTTTTTAATGGATTCAGAAGCCAGAGTACATTAGGTTGGTACATAAATAGTGGTCAAAATTCAGAAACGGAGCAACCGTTAAAATTGAGGTTGGATTTCAGATTTTAATAAAGTTAGACCAAAATTGTATTTAAAAAAAAAAAAAAAAAAGAATGATGTGTTTATAGAATAAATATGAGGGAAAATTACTTTTAAAAAAATAAAAAATAAAAAAAATCATCGCGCGCAAATTTTCAATTAGTGTTCCATGGAAGTCTACTAGGGTAGCGAAGAAGTTCCCTCCTTTGCATCCTCACTGCCATCAAAGGTGAGCTTGTGAGTCAAATCAGTTCTGAAATTCGTCGATGACCCGAAATTCTTCCATCAAAGGGAAAATGTTAACTGGACGGGAGAGCTTGATCCGATTGATCGGGAAAAGAAGGCGATTCCTTCCCAATCGTAAATCTTTGCTTTCCATCCCCTTCCAGGTTTTTTAACTCATTCAATTCTCTATACTCTTTCAGCAATCGGAGACCCATTTGGGAAACAAACTCATATTGAAATTTTGTTTATTCCTGTGTTATTCTCAGAGCTCTTTTGATCTGTATACTGATAACAATGGAAGAATTAAAATGGATGTTATGAGATTGGGACAAGAAGATGAGAAATCCCTGCTTAAAGTATCTACTCATGATTGCGTAGTGTGCCCTGTTTGTGGCAGTAGAGTTCGTGGTGAAAATTGTTTGATTAACTCTCATTTGGGTAATGCCTTTTTTACATCATTTTTATATGTCATAGCTGTTTTTTCAAGAACTCTTCAAAATTGCTAATTAATTAATGTCATTTGCTTTACATGAATGATCTTAATTTAGTGCCTCATTCATTTTTCAAAATGTAAATTAGTGATGTTATTAGGAAAGCCTTGTTTTTCTAGGCTAGGAATTTAAATACCTACATTAGATTGTGAAAAACAAATATCCTTCTTTCCTCTACCATATATTGTGATTTATTTATACTCCAGCTAACCCTATTCAAATTAATTCTCTCCAGATGCATGCCTGTTAAGTGGAAAGAAAAGAAAACGGAAATTAACCCAACGCACCCTTCTCCAGTTGAACTTCTACTCACAAACGAGCTGTCTTGTACGAAATACAGTAATGAAGAATTCTGTTGCTGTTAAGGAAAATGACAGTAATCCTTGTAAATTACCATTAGCTACAAAACCTGTTGTTATCAAAACTGGCATAGATTGTTCAACCGGGAAACCATTTGATGGGGATAGGATCGGCTGCCAAGTTGATCCTTCTTCGTTGCTTCTGAAAGATGTGATGCCCACGTGTGATGCAATCACAACTTTAGATGACATATCAGGGGTGATTCTTGAAACTTTCATTGTTGGTCGTAGGTTTAGTGTTGAGAAGGACTTAATTCTTGGGGCAAAAATTTCTCTTTTGAGAGACCCAGATAATGCTAAGGATCCAAATGCTATCAAGGTGTGTTGACTTTTTGCTTCACTTTTGCCTTGAAATTTGAATTAGTTTTAAAGGCATCACATGCAACGATTGGATCAGGTTCTTTTGGCAGATTCTACACTCACAAAAGTGCTTGGTTTTCTCCCTCGAGAATTTGCTCAACATTTGTCTCCTTTAATTGAGAAGTACTCTCTAACCTTCGAGGTAATATTAATTATAAAGCTGCATAAAATTTATGTTAACTGGCCTTGTTTGCAATTATGCATTTAATTTTGTGCTTAATTTTGGAGCATTTAAGATATCTTCTGTACTATATGTTTTAGGAAAATGATGCAGTGACTTTATAAAAAATAAACAGTGCATGCACACATACATGCACAACCCTGCTATGGTGGACATTTGAAGAATGTTCAATTGGGGTTTACACTTGTTTAAACACCAATAGTGGGGGGAGCGAACATGGCATGTCAGTTTCTTTCTTTCTTCTTTGTCTTCCTTTTTTTTTCCTAATTTTATTTGCTCCAAGTCCTGTATTTGAGCTTCATACTAACGTATTGAAAAATAAGCGTTAATGGAAAGTCATTTGATCTGCCACACATCTGATGCTATAGTTGAGAGGTTTGTGAAATTATGGCAACTTGATGGGCAGTGGACTTGAGTTATATATGAGTTTCCATGAGTATATCCACAGGCTTTTTTAAACCAGTATTCATGCTTGTCAAAAGAAAGAAAATGAAATGGAAGATGAGTATAACTTCATTTTGCATTTTTATCAATGTATGCATTGTTTCCACTTTCGAGGATTCATTAAATAGACCTACTAAGGTTTTTTAGATCCAACTTCTAGTTTACTTGTCTAAGCCTGTTTTTGTGAACTGATATGTTGCAATTCTATTTTGTACATTTTCTGTATTCCATTTTTGTTCAGACTATGTCAAAAATTAATGATAGTTTGATTCATATGATCAATATTATCTAGTCGCATTGGGATTTCCTGCAGGGACATGTGACTTCTGTTCCAAAACATTCTTTAGATGTTGTTCCAATCCAAATTGTGTGTTGCAAAGTGATATCACATGGTGATAGAGACCATGATGAAATTGAGGTTTTCAAATGTTTATGGAAAAATATTCTTCTCGTAGTTGAATCTGCAAAGAATTATGCGAGTAGGCCGACAAAATATCAACAAAACTTTTGTTTGTTAATGCAAGAGGTTTTGAGAAGCAATCCTCACCTTTTCACTGATGATGAGAAAAGTTTCGTGGGTATTAGCTCCATACATGGTGTAATTTTCTTTTGAATTTCGATATTTTTTCCTGACCGGTTTGTGATGATATTTTTTTGTTTTCTGTTCACAGAATCATTTAATTCTCTTTCAAATGACAGTCAAAGGCTTTTTGTTCGTCTTTATACCCGAAAAGGTTATTAATTTATATTACATCCTTTTGCTTCTATTTGAATTCTTTGTCATGTTTGTCTTTTTTGCTTCCTTGATCTTAGTGTGTTCTTAAGTTCACTTGAAGCTTCATCTCTCTTTAGCTGATAGAGAGGGCAATGGAAGTTAAAATTGCCTTATTTTTGCCAAATGATCCTTTTTATATTGTTCCTCTTCTCCTGGTAAATCAATTGTTGATCGTTGGTCATTTGAAAGGCTGCCCCAAAGATACAATTGAGAAGTTGATGGCTAACCTAGCAGTGATGCGAACCTCAATAGACTTGCTTTAAGATCCAACATTTCGCTTGAAGGCTACTCCTTGGAAAGCCAAATTAGATTTGAACAAGAAAAATAACCTTGACCCAATAGCAATATGTGTTAGAGAACTTTGGTATGGATGATAATAACCTCGACCCAATAGTAACTCGTACTAGAGAATCTTGATATGATAAGATTGAACTCCACAAGTTTAAAAAAACTTGATAAGTTGGAAATAGTTTATTGAAGAATTATGAGAGAAAAGAAATATCACAATCTGAATTTATTGATCCATAATTTGTCTTTATAATGACTTTGTATGCCTTTATATAGGGGGCTTGTATGCCTTTATATAAGGGGCACAATAACTCCAATTTTAGCTTCCTAAATAAGGATAACTTTAATGAAATTCGTTTTGGACTTTAAGCGAACATAAAACAGGCGCAAAATTCACTAATTATGTAATTAAAAGATGTCTAAACAAAACATAAGCTTAAGTATAACAAAAACAACTCAAACATAACAAAATAAACTTATACACATGATGAAATCGGCCCAAACATTAATAAAGATAATTTGGCCCTCAATGAAGTTTTAAACAATGATTTGCAATTTAAACAACTCCATCTTGAACTTGGATCAAATTCAGTAATGTTTGCACCTGTTTTAAATTCAATTTCAAGTTTGTCCTCCCTTAGAAGCTTTACTTGGATCTTGAACAACTCACAAATCTTGGATAACAGTAATTAGGGTTCGATATGCAAATGTCCCACCTAGGATCATATCAAGCAGCCAAGGGTTTATACCCAAAATTTGTGATCTTTATTGTTCATAATCTAGTAGGCTCTTTTTATTTATTGTTCTAACTTATCATTTGCCTTTATAGTTTACACTAATCAGATATAAAGGATGCATTAAGTCTTATACGAGACTCTTGACAAGGAGGTTTGAAGTAGAACCCTAAGTTCTCACACCTAAAATATTCTAATTTAACCCAAAAATTACATAGAGAAAACTCAATTAGAGAATTGTTCAACAACCTTAAAAACATACAAAATTATTAGACAACCTGTGAAAAAAATATAAAATTACTTGGTTTCTTTTTATTAGAATGACTAAAAGCAGAATAATAGTTTTTCCTAAAGAGGAAAGTAAAGAAGAATAGTAGTTGAGAAGGGGTCCATTCTTCTGAAAATTTGTTAAAAGAGAAAATTATGAAATCTTAAGACAAAGAATGAGACTAGAGAACAATTGAAAATATTGCTAATTGTAATAAATCTATGTACCTACTTTGAAAAATCAGTTACTGTTTTGAATGTCATATATAGATATTTAGATTGACTATATAATTATCAATTGCCATGCATTTTTTTAAAAAAATATTTTTGTATATTGTAATGTAAAAATTAGTGAAATAATTTTATTTTATTATTCTTTTTATCAATTTAATATGTCTCTATAAAAACAATCTTGTCCTTAGGCAGACGCTAAACTAGTGATGAAGTAATGTGCAATCCATTTGAATGACCAAAATTATATCCTTTCAAACCTTCAAAATAGTTTTAAGGAGATTTATACGGGTTTGGAGACTTGCTAGAGGCTTGCCTCCAAGGCACATTAGGCTTGGAATTTATTACAGGGCTTGATTGGATCAAGGCTTGCCTTATGATGAGTTAGATTTGGGATTCGTATTTTTGTTTAAGGCTTGACACTGTGACTCATCCTGTTTGATGAATGACTTGTCCTGTCTGATGAATAAAATACTAATATTTAACATACATACATATATATGTGTTTGTGTGTTGGGCTTTGCCTAGAAACTTGATCTTTTGGGATCTCATTATAAAAAGTTTAAGCCTGATTGGGCCTAGCACATATTTACACAATGAATAAGTATTGATTTTAGATAACCTCTCAAAAATGGAAAATTATTATAATGATTCATATTCTTTAGGTTAGATTTTTATAATGAAAATTATAGAGCAAAACAAGGCTAGCATTAACTAATTTTTTTTTTTAAAAAAACTCTGACTCTATATTAAATGCTAAGAATTTAATCTAAACTTATAATATCAACAAATATCTATTTATTTAAGCATTCAATCATACATTCAAAATATATATAGAATACTATATGTTTTATAAAATTTGCAAAACACTCTGCTTGAAGATATTCAAAAGAATAAAGACAGAAGAATAAAGTAACTGCACAATAAAAACAAAAATTATAATATAAAAGGAATAAATTTGAAATTTTTTCTCTTTTTTTTTCCCTCAAAATTTCATAAAATTAAAATGTAAAAAAAAGTTTGCCAAAATTAAGAATAATTATTTGAGAGATTTATGATAAGAAAATCAAGTAATAGATGGGCATAGAATTCTTAAACACAAAAGAACACACACTTAGAGATAGGTCATATAAATGAACCTTCAAAGGGCTGCATCTTTCATTCATTGTTCTAGCCTGTTTAATTGAGTGTCTACATAGTTTTAAGTAAAGAAGAAGGCCTTGAATTAGATCCATGCCCCAGGCATGACCTGTTTTTTGATAATCTAACTCGTACTTGATTTTTTCGAACTTACAAGTAAGATATACTTTCTATGTAACCCCATTAACTTAGTTACTAACACTTAAAACTAATTTGAATTCAAGTTTTCCCCCTAAAAATATCACACAAGCATATTGATATCACAGCAAAAGTGGGAGTCTTCAACATGATATGAAACTAAAAAAAATCAAATGGACATCTTTGAAGTTCTGCAATTTGATGATTGTAGCATTGTCTCAAGCAGTCTTTATAGATGCATAGCATTTATGCTCTCTCTGCTGTTTGAATTGATTTTCTATGGATCTCACACTGTCCAGCACTCAGCTGTTAGTTGGTTATTTTTGTCATGTGGCATATTGTTCTTGAAGGTTAAGCAGTAATTGTGATACTTCCAATTCATCATTTGTGGTTTGTCGCACGTAACTTATTCTGTGTTAGTACCATGGAGCTAATATATCAACTATTTGTATTTGTAGATGGGATTATTGTTATCCTTTCCTATCTAATTTTCACCATACATGATTTGTGAGGTGCCTATGACATAAATTTTTTTGCTCTATCCAAATTGCAATATGAATTTTCTTTGCACTATTTTTTATGTTATGATGTTCCAATAAATGACCAGCATATGCTAAATATAAGTCTAGAATATTTTCCCTTCAAGTCTAGTAATTTTAATATATTGGTGTTCCTATCTTAGGACCATGGTTCCAGATGTCTAGTATTTCATACCCAGAAGTTTTGGATTCTAAGCAGGCGATCAAGGAGCTTTCTGGTATTTTTAGTGATTGGGTGATGGTTGTTCTACTTCTAATGCTAAATTGCCAAATGAGTTCTTTAACAGTGGATTTTGGATTTTCTTGGCTTATCACTGCAGCAATAGGTTATATTTGTTCCATCGAAGATGCAAAAGAACTACAAAACAATGAAATGGAAGAGATTTTGAATTTGCTCACGATCTCTGAGCTGCGTGAAATTACATGCATGTTTAATAAGGTTTGCACTAGTCATATTTTACTAGCATATTTACCTGTATTCTGTTTCCATTATTGTGCTCAATTGTTTTGCATGTTTATATGTGTGTATGTATTTATTGTTGAAAAGATAGCATGCACCAGGTGTTATGTTGTTGAAGTAAGGATTATGAAGGAGCAATTGTTTCAATCAACATAAACAGCTGGAAATTCAAAACTTTTCCCCAATAATGCTTATCCTGCATGGTGGGATTATTCCTAGGCTTGAACCTAGTCCACTTCATTTTGTAAGGACTCAAGGAGTGGCCATGCTGTTAGGTGTAGGCTTTTAGTTTTCTTGCTATGGTTGTTATATGTTGACCCGTCAGGACATGTTTACTGGCAATGTACTGCAAACGCATTCTTTTATGGTCTTGCTTATTTGATTATATACACTTGTATCTGCACCAAGTACTGGTAATTGAGCAACCAGATGATTATGAGCCATACTTATGAGAGATAAAAAAAAGCCGAATTTAAATTTTGTAATTTGATCCAATCAACTGGGATAGCAAGTTAATCCAAATTATGCTAATCATCCTCCCTCTGTTGTATCTATTGTTTTCTCAATCATTTTCCCCCTTTGGCAATGTGGTTTATAGTTTCTTTGATTTGTTGCAAAATGTTTTAGTAGAACAGAACTTATTGCAAGCATGCAGTGTGCTGTTCTCTGTATGTTCTTTAATAATTTACTGTTGTAGAAATAGAGTTTTAAATGTATTGGAAAATAAGGGAACTATTTGTACTGCTGTTACATTATTGGGAAAATGAATTCCCGGTGAAATGATGTTGCATTGCCTGTTAGAGGCTGCGACAACCATTACAAGCCGTGATGGCTTATGCATAATTGCTGTATCAATCATTACAAGGTCAAAAAAAAAAAATAGAAATAAAAATAAAGTGGAGGAACAAGGGGGAAAAGAGACAGAAAAGCACCTGTAGTGGCTGGCGGTTGAAGACTTATCTTCTTGTATGCATGCTTTTCTTCTGCAATCCCAATGTTTAAATGTAGTTTTTCTTTCTTTAAACCCTAGTGTCTATTGGGCTTTTTTGTAAGCAGTTATTCGATTTTATAATACTGGTCCATTTATGAAACAAGAAGCTGCTAGCTCCTTTATAAACAAACATTATTTTGATTTTAAAATTAATTCTTAAATTTTTTGGTCTTTTTTTTCTTTTTTCAAGTCCAATTTAGGCTTGGATCACCATTTTTAAAAAAAGGGCTATCGTCTCATGTACATAGTTTTTTTTTTTTTTACAAAATTATTATAAAATTACTTTTTCAAATGTAAGTTTTAATTTTCTTAAAAACTTTTATGAAATAGGCTTAAAAGCAATTAAAAAAAAATATTACTGCTATTATGTGGATTTTGACTACAGAATATATATGTTATATGAATAGTTATTTTAAGTATTGAAAGTGTAGTTAAATTTTTGTAAAACTATGCATTTGAGCTTTTTTGCTAATTTTTTTAAAAATTTTTTTGTAGTGCGTGCTAGCCCTTACCTATAGTGTTGTTTAAAACCTTGAGTAGAAACCATTGATGCAATTGTTTCTCTAGCATTTGTAATGTATAACGTTTTGAGCATTATGGGTGGATGCTCACAAAATAACAAATTGGCTTTTGATGGCTACATAGTGAGTGATCTACTATGTGGACATATACAAGTCAAACACATTCTCTATGTTTTCTTGCTACGTCCTTATACAATGGTATATTGAGGTTCTACATGCACATTTTTATTTAGTCAAGTTTCTTTTGAAGAGCTTCCTTTGCTTTCAAATTATTACTTCTTATTGCATATTCATTTGGATACTTGCTTAAAGATTCATATTATTGATTATTGTGTGGAAACTTTTACTTCTTGTTATCATTTGCACATATGAAATATCCCAACTCTTATTATAGTTCTTTTATCCTAATCTGTGTGCGCTCTCGCGCTTAGCATGTATACTGCTAACAACAAAGGCTGCAATTTCTGGCCTATAAAGGCATTGCTTTGTTTGAAGTTCGTGGAGGCAAATTTTGCTATTAGTGCTCATCAGTTTCCAGATTATTGACTTTGCACCTCCAACTTGTGCTAGAAAATTTGAGGCAGGTCCATCTGATAATTTTATGGGCCTTTTGTTTGTCCTTTTTACATCATCACTGACACAGATAAGGCCTTTTTTTCTGAATAAAATAACCTATAGTGATGGATTTGGTATAAGTGCTCTGATAATTATATTTCTAGGGATTTCTAATTTGTTGTCTGTGATTTTATTTGTTTAGAATGGCAACCATGGTATGAGAAAGCAGAATATCATTGCATCTCTCTTATCTACCTATGAAGATGGATCATGGTATGCAAATTCTGTCGTAGAATATTGTGCTTCATCTTTTGTCGTCATTGAGTATTTGAATTTACATCTTGCCTTTTGATTGTGCAGCTTATTCCTTGCAAATTTAATTTTTGATAGAACTGGAGTGTGTATCAAGATTTCTTCAAAAGCTGAATCCCTTATTTGGCGTGCTGAGGTCCTTTCATGACTTCCAGTCCTTCAATAACCACTCAATGAGTAGCTCTGCTTTACATATAGGGGGGTTCGCTAAATTTTGTTTGATGTGCAGAGACTTTTCTTCCTGAATGGAGAGCAAGATCTATCTGCATTTTTACTAGTTGATTTGGGGATAATCAAGTATCCAACTTACTGCTGCATTATATCCGAACAGATATTCACGAGTCGAAGTAACCTGCTAGCTTATGAAGAGGTGCTGTATTTCTATGCAGAAATACTGCTAATCTTTTGTTCATTTTACCTTATATGTGTGTTACAGGCAATTGAAGTGGCGCAAATAATGGATGAGTCTCTTGAGCAGAACAACATTGAATTGGTGTTAACATGCATAAAGATAGCAGAGTCCCATGTATCCAACTCTACTGCAAAAGCAACTCAGTCTATGGCCTCTGAATCAGCAGCTATGTTTCTTTCACATTTTTCAGCATCATGGGTATACTCAAAAGTGGTCTTTCTAGGAATTTCCTTTCTTGAGCATGAGCGTAGGTATGGAATTTATAGTTTTGAGTCATCATTTGCTAATATTTGCCTTGCATTTGGGTGGTTCTCTCTCTCTCTCTCTCTCTAGGGTACAGGTGGCATGGGCACATTTTTTCTTTTCGTTTGGTTTTGTTATTACAAATTATACAGGTGGCATCCCCTAGACAGCAGTCATCATTCTATACCTGTTCTTCAAATTTGCCTTGCATTTGGGTGGTTCTCTCTCTCTCTCTCTCTCTCTCTCTCTAGGGTACGGGTGGCATGGGCACATTTTTTCTTTTCGTTTGGTTTTGTTATTACAAATTATACAGGTGGCATCCCCTAGACAGCAGTCATCATTCTATACCTGTTCTTCGAATTTGTGTGTGTTTTTGTACTCGTGATTTTATACCTATCATCCACAAAAATTAAATTGGAAAAACCTCATTTTTAAGCCCTTGAATTTGTCATGTTGTCTATTGAACTCCTGAACTTGATATGAATTTTAATAAAAGTTCATGGGCCAATGTTGAATAATTAAAGTTCAGGAACTTAATAGACAAAATGCAGAAAATTTAGGGGCTGTAAGATTGTTTTTTCCAAATAAATAAATAAGATCTCAATCCTATCACTTTTCTCATGAAATTTATTTCGGGTAAAAAAAAAAGTACTGAAAAGGGATTTTTCCTGGCTCCATTTGCCTAAGTGAAGTAATTTCTCCTGCTCAGGTACAAGGGTGCAATAAATTTGCTGAAGCAATTGCTTGCTTGCTTTCCTTGTGATGGAAGGCGAGGTTATTGGACACTAAGATTGTCTATTGATTTGGAGCACATGGGCTATCCCAATGAGAGCCTTTCAGTTGCTGAAGATGGTTTATTGGATCCATGGGTACGTGCTGGTTCAAGAATAGCACTGCAGAGGCGAATTCTTCGCCTGGGAAAACCTCCCAGGCGCTGGAAAGCTCCTAGCTTCTTAGATTCCATCAGGAGGAAGATCAAGGAGGTAATTATTTGGTTATATCCTTCATGGATTTTAAGACGGGATCTTAATGAAACTTCTAATCATAACCCATATTATTGTATCATTTGACATCAGCAGCCTTCTTGTTTTACAACTGTCAAGTCAGGTTCATATTCAGGGGAGACCATTGAACTGTGAAATTGGCAAGAAGAGCAGGTTCTATGGAGAAGATGGGGAACAGTGTGGAGTTGAGCAGCTTGCTTTGCAATATTATGCTGGTGAAGGTGGTGGATGGTATGGTGTTCATGCTGAGAGTGGTATTTGGTTGACAATTTTTGGGCTTCTTATGTGGGACATTATATTTTCTGATGTACCAAATGTCTTCCACAACAGATTTCAGGTATGCATTTGTATTTGATCCCAAAAGCTCTCATCTTTTGGCAAGTTTCAGCAGCTAAATATTGCTGTTTGGAAATTTAATGCACACATAAAGTTAGTATTTCTTTAGTTTCGTTAGTGAAGTTTTCTTTTTTGAAGGAAATTTTATTTAGAAAAAAAGCAAATATTGGACTAAAAATCCTTATAAAAGCTCAATATACAACTACAGACAGAACATCCAAAGCCAAAAAAAGTAATGCCTTCTAATCAAGTTGGATAATACTCGATAAAAAACCCCCTTCATAAGTTCGTTTTCTTTCCATCCATTGACTACATAACACAACAAAACAATGTTAGGAATGAGCTGGGAGTTCGTTTGAGCTGGTTAGAATAGTTTTTTTAACTGCGCTTTTGGGTTTAGTTGTCATTTTGAGATTGATTTTGTAGTTTTAACTATAGGTTTGTAGTTTTAACTATAGGAGAATTGCAGTATAAAATAGCTAATGGATTGCAATCAGTGTGGGATTGAAATGTATACTTCCATTCCTCTCTATAACTCTTCTCTATTTCTGTTTCTCTCCATTTCTCTCTTCCCTGCTTCCTATTTCTTCTCAATTTTCTTTCCTTTCCTTTACTTTTTCTGTACGGCCAAACAAGAGTTAGGCTTGTAACAGGTCCTAACAAATAAAAGCAATTCAAAAGAACTGAAGCATCTTTCCTTCTATTGAATTCTCTCAAAATTAACCAACCAAAGTCTAAAGATTCTGAACACATAACAAATATACTAAAAAGATTATTCCAAATAGCTATGACCACCTCTTTCACGGCTTCACAAATATACTGAGTCTTTCTATGTTCATGACACTTATCACACCAATTGAAACACAAGATCTTTTAGAATTTTTTCCCTTTACCTTCCTGTACAAGATCAGTAGTATCTACCCTTCAGAGCATTACTGACCAAAACAGTCCTTACCTAAAGCAGACTTTACCTTTCTAAATTTTAGTGGATAAATTAAATGAAAGATCTTGAGAAGGTCGTATAAGGCAGGAAGTTAAAGAATTACAAGAGAATTTTCCAGAGGAATCCATAAACCAAATCCTTTTGTCTGCTTAAGAAGCAACTAAGAATTTAACAAGCATGTTACAAAGATACTTCTATCATCTTGAAGTTCAATCACCTCTATCAGTAAGATTTGTGTGCAAGTAAAAGTTCCATGGGAAACTGTTGTTACGCTGAGCATAAAGTTGGGAGATAGAGACATCATACAAACAAAAATTAAATTCTTTAAATATGAGGAAATAAATGAGACCCATCACCAGTTTGAACTTAACCAAATAAGAGAAAAAGGAGAATACCTTGGATGAATTTCAATGGGGCTCTTGTGGGCAGTGGAGAACCTAGAATCTAGATTGGAGGGATTCATGCATATGCTTCCAAAAAGTAAAGACAAAACTCTAATTGATTTTTATGGACTTTTGGTGACTAAATTTTCTATCTATTATTTAATATTTTTCTCTATTTCCAATCAAGTTTATTTCACAAATTGAGAACACATTTATATAACTTGATTAGAAAACACTTTTATTTTAGTAACTCAAATATGATTATACACAAACTTAGCATTTCATAATTATTTCTTAAGATAAACTACAAAAGTTTCTGACGTTTTTGAAAAGAACACTTCAATCCCTATTGTTAAAAAACATGTCTTCTAGTAAAACGTAAAATTTAAGGGGCTACAATGTTTGTAATGTTAAAACTTAACAATTAATTATAGAGATGAAACAGCATTTTTTGTTCAGTCCTATCTAGGTGGTAAAATGATATCTTATGTTAGTAATTTTCAAGACATTCAAGAGAAATGCACAAAGCTATTCAAGGAAAAATCTCTCTATGGTTAAAAGGAAAGCTCTTGATTCAATATAGTTCATACATTATCTACTCCTGCTGATATTCAACACAGTATTAGTATTTGTGGCAATCCTCTCTTTCATTAAATAGGATTTAAGAACAAAAAACATTTCATTTTGCAGATTGCTCCCTTGGATTTTGATACTGATGGCTTCTATCTAGCGAGAAAAACTATTATAGAATCTCACTTGCAGAAAATTCAAGATGGTATGGCTGAGGAGATTGTTATCACATCATGGGAATTGCATTCAGGAACAGCTTGTAGGGGAGTTTACTGGGACCGGCATTCTCTCTCTGAACTTCAGGCTGCTGTTACCTGCATTCAGGGCCCTTGTTTGGCCTCACTCTGTCGGCATCTTGCCCAAGATTATCGAAGTTGGTCTAGTGGAATGCCAGATTTGTTGCTATGGCGCTTCCATGGGGAATATAGAGGTGAAGCAAAGCTAGTTGAAGTTAAAGGCCCCAATGATCGTCTCTCTGAGCAGCAGCATGCATGGCTATTGCTGTTAATGGATTGTGGGTTCAATACAGAAGTTTGTAAAGTCAGCCCTGGGCCATTGGTCACATGATATAATACTACACAGTATATGGAATAATAATGGTTAATGAAAATTTACACAAGCAATTGGATTGAATATCATGAAAATATGGTTATGGTTTAATATGCTAATTTACTGTCGATTTATGCATTAACTCCCATAGATAGGCTTGATTTCTTTAGACTCCTGTCTGAATCCAATATTGTAGTGTAATGATCCGGCCCAAATTTATTTAGATAGTAATATGTTGGATTATTATATAAATCAATTTAATTCCTTATCCACTATTGATGTGAGGTAAGTGTTTGGCTGTTACAGCCATCTCTTTTAGAGTGCGACATCCTATTTTATGACTCAATCTCAGTTTAAAATAATTAATCCAAGTTATTTAGGTAGTAATTAGTTAGATTATATAAACCATTTTAATTTCTTTTCCACAATCAATGTGGGATAAGTGCTGGGCTGTTATATGAAGATAACCCTAAACCTACTCGATTCGAGGAAAGGAAGCAAGGTATTAAAAGATGCCTCAAGATAGCTTTGGAAGAGGGTAAATTACTGGGTCTTCATGTTGAGGGTTCAATCCTGTAGTGTCATTCAGCTCAGACTTGATTCTTGCAGGTAAACTACCAGCTCTTAAAATACCCCCCATGCGCTCACTCCTCCACCCCACCCCCTCTATTTTTGGACATGACAGTGTAACGTGTACCTGTTGACATCAAATATCCTATTTCTATAATACCCCTTGCTCTTCAGTCTATGGTAAATTCAAGCTTCTGTTTGGTAAGGTTTTGCAAGTTGAAAAGGAGGAGAGCATATGTAAGACAATGAAAGTGGTTTCAAATGCTATAATTTTTTGTGTAATTTGTCCATAAATTTATTTATAATACACTGAAAATGTGTATTTTCCATGTTCTCATTCACAGGTCCATTTTGGCTTTTTACTAATTAATGGATACGTTATATGCGATTTAAAGATGTGTAATTAACAAGAAAAGGCACGTATTGCCAATTGACTATGGTGGAACCATCTCACTTTGTGAGAGAGCCCTAAGATTTTATTTTTTTATTTGAAACATGTTTGGGTATAGTGAATTGCTATATGAATAGTGAGATTGTACTTCTCTTTTTCAAGGCTATGCTTTGATGGATTGTAAATTTAATTACAAAATATGAATGTGAACACACACACATACACATATATATAGTGTTTGTGTGTGTGTATTTATGGTTGAAAAAATAGCATGCACCAAGTGTTATGTTGTTGAAATAAGGATTATGAAGGACCAATTGTTTCAATCAACATAAACAACTGGAAATTCAAAAAATTTCCCGTATATTGCTTATCCTGCAACCTCGTCTAGATTGTGTAAGGACTTAGTGGTCATGCTGTTAGCCTTAGGATAATTTATAGAATACTTCATCATTATTTCATCTAGATACTATAAAAAAAAAATTAATGTGAACAAGAAGTTCAGAGGATAATTTATTTACAAAAATTAGCATAACAATTATCAAATTCACTTATTAATTCAAAACGAGTAATAAAATCTCATTTACCAGCTATTAATTTTTCAATTCTTATTGATGTCCCAGAAAAACAACTTATTAATATTAATAAATCATAAGTACGCTTAAAACATGAAAGACCTATTGGTTTTAAGGATAAAAATTTTTGAAAGAAAAAATGAATAAATAATAAAAATAACTTTATTGAAAATACAAATATTAAAATAAATATACTTTTTAAAGAACTACAAGTACCTGAAATTAGTAAAAATAAAAAGATATTGATAAATTAAATTATTTCTAAAAAAATTAGAATTAAAATGAAATAGTTGTAAATTATTATTTTACATATAATGTACTATTAAATATTATGAACGAAAATGATAATTTTGAATTACGATATGTTCAAGAATATCAAAATAAAATTGATTGACCAAAAAAAAAATATAATACAAATAAAATTGAATTCTCTTGAAACCTGAAAGTATGAAACCAATAGAATACCAATGAGTATTTGTGCAAAAAAAAAAAAAAAAGAAAAATGAAATTGTAATACAAAAAGCAAGATCTGTTGTATAAGATTTTTTGCAAAGATCTGAAATTGATTACAAATAGATATACTCTCATTGGTGGATGGAATAACATTTTGATATTTTATTAGTCTAGTAGTGTATGAAAATTTGATATGTATTTAATAGATGAAGTCATAATTTATTTATATGGCTTATTTGATAATGATATTCATATTCACTGAAGGATTTAAAATGTTAGAACAATATAATTTAAGTGCCCGATAAATTTATTCAATTAAATTATAAAATTTTTTGTATGGATTAAAATAATATGGGTGCATGTGGTATAATCGCCTTAGTGAATACTTATTAAAAGTGTAATATAAAAATGATCATATTTATTTATGTGTTTTTATAAGAAGTGCAAATGTTTACCATAATTATTGTATATGTTGATAATTTGAATATTATTAAAATTTCTGAAAAACTTTCAAAAACAATAGATTATTTGAAAAGAGAATTTGAGATGAAAGATTTTGGAAAAAAAAATTATGTTTCGATTTACAAATTAAATATTTGATAAAAGAAATTTTTATTCATCAGTCAATAAATACAAAAAAAGTCCTTCAACGATTTTACATGGATAAATCACATTTATTGAGTAATTCAATAATTGTTTGATCACTAAATATAAATAAGAATCCTTTCTGAAATTGAAAAAATGATAAAAAAAAAAATTAGTCCTGAAGTATCACATCTTAATACAATAAGCATAATAATGTGACTTGCTAATAATATGAGGTCTAATATTATTTTTTCTGTCAATTTGTTAATAAGATATAATTTTTCATAAATCCGAAAATATTGGAATGATATTAAACATATATTGCGATATCTATAAGGAACTATTGATTTAGATTTATTTTATGTAAGTGAATATAAATCTTAATTGATTGGTTATGCAGATGCATGGTATTTATCTGATCCATATAAAACTCAATTTCAAACGGACTATTTATTCACATGTTATAATATAGCTATATCTTGATGTTTTATTAAGCAAACAATAGCTATCAAATCATGCAGAGATAATAGTATTTCATGAAGCAAGTCGAGAATGTGTTTGACTAAGATCAATAACTAAATAAGATCAATAACTAAATATATCCGTAAAACATGTAGTCAATTTTTCAATAAAAAAATCTCAATAATAATATATGAAAATAACGCAGCATGTATTGCTCAATTAAAAAATAATATATTAAATGAGATGAAATAAAATATATTTCACTAAATTTTTTTTACACATGTTCTTCAAAAGAGTGGTAGAATTAGTATTTAATAAATTTGTTCAACTGATAATTTAGCAGACCTATTACAACATTCAAGAAATCAGTTTATAAAATAAAAATGTAATTATTTAAAGATTTTCAGTAATATTACAAATAAAAAAAATTTAATGCTGTATTTTTTTTTTAATCAAAAATTTTATCTCATTAAATTTTCCTAATAAGATTTTAATGAGACAATGTACTATTTATATATTAAAATATTATTTTTTTTTTTCACTATATTTTTACTAGTGAGATTTTATTAAGATATTCTTTTAAAAAATGACATCAAATGAGAATATTATAAATATATATATCAACATGAATGTCTTATGATCTATTCCACTATTTTTATATATTTATATTTAATTTTACATCATTAATAATTTACAATTTATAATAGATATATACCTTATAAATAGAAGTCCTAATTGTTTTATAAGGCACATCATATATAATAGAAATTCTTTCTTTATATGTTTCTTATTCTTGTATTCTTATTTAGTTTAGTTTACTTTTATTTATTTTTTAAAAAAATTGAATATAATTTTATATAAAATATTTATATTTATGTAATATTTATTTTTTAATATTTTTATCTTATAATTTAAATAGATAAAATCAATTATTGAAATTGAATATTAAGAATATTGATTTGAATAAGATTTAATTACAAACCATATAATTAGTTTAATTAAAACTATTTATCTTAAATCGGACCAAACTAAATCAGGAACACCTCTGATAATGAACTTAAAGCTAAAGTATCAACTCTTCATTCCCTTTCTGTCATCTGCCGCTCCTCGTCTACATCTCCGTCTCTCCCAATCTCACTCCACTTGCCCCTTTGTTATTCCACAGGCGATCGACAATCACCGTCGCCGACCTCACAAGAGCATTGATAGCGATGGCAGGTATGGTTTCGATCCTTTTTTTTTGTTCTTTCTGCTTCCATATTTTTAACTTTTTAACTTTTATATAGGCATTACATTAGTAGAAGAAGTTGATGTTTATTGGTTTTTCAGCAATGGCAAGGTCGTTCCTTCAGGTAGCTGCAACAGAGGAGGTTGCTCCGCCTCTTCGAGTTGTTCAGGTCGAGGGACTGGTACTCCCTTTCTTTCCCTTTCTCTCTGTTTAGTAATTGTTACTATCAAACATTTAATAAGAACCCTAAAAGATATTATTGTAATTTTGAAAATCAACAGGTTATTTTGAAAAGAATCAAACACTGCAAGGAGTTTTCTCCGGCTTTGGTCACTGGCCAACTTCTTGGGTTGGATGTTGGTAGCGTTCTTGAAGTCACCAATTGTTTCCCTTTCCCGGTATTATGAT
>CANXYC010006402.1:0-10622 GCA_948193065.1 Aleurites moluccanus | reverse complement strand
TCTTTATCGGTGTTCCACCTAGAGGGGGCCATGAGCTCTAGGCGCATGCCTGGCCAAGCATGTGTGCACGTTAAGGTAGCAAGGCTACCGATACGTATGTTATGATATATGATCAGTTCTTCCAGATGATATTTGATAATGCCCTTCTTTGTGGGCATTTAATGTTCTACAGATGAACCATGATTTGAATTTGACATGATTTGATATAACCCAACTATTATGAAAACCTACTTTTTTTTTCAAGTAAAAGCATATGACTTCCTTCATGTCTATATGTATGTAATTATTTGTTCTTTGACCATGATTTAACATTTCATTCTCATTGTAAAGTGTTCATATCTTACTGAGTTGAAGGCTCACTCCTCTTCTGTGGATTTCAGGTGGTAGTTTAGCTCATGAGGGAGCTAGCCGAGAAGATCAAGCTTCTTGACCCTTTTCATCCAAGAAGCTTTCATTGTAAAATCTTTTGTTATATGATTATGTATAATTATTGAATGGTATTATGACTCAATATGAAATCGAAGCATACTCTAGAGCTCCGTAGCTAGTCTTTTGGGAATATTAGAATATTTTGATGTATGAATGTTATCCTTTGGATACTCTTGTTCCTTTTTGATGAGAGATGTCTCCTTTTGATCATTAAGGAACAAGAGAAAGATATAGAATAATATAGAAGGATATGATCGAATCCCTTTGATTATATGTATGAATATGGAAATTATATGATGTTATAATTTATTTGGCATTAATGATAATTGTGATTTGTGAGTTCTACGGGTTCATGGTGGCCTTAAGCCTACCCTTGCCCTAGGACCGTCACACCACTGGAGTTAGGGTGTGACATCCCACTTCGCAGAATTCCACTTATCCAGCTCGATCAGCCTCTATCGACCTCGCAAATGAGGAGCTAACTCACATTACCTGTTTTGCTGAGATGGAAAACCTTCCTCGCCAACTCACTCTAAACCAGCTCGCAAATGAGCTACAATCTCCAATCTCCTTGAAATTTTACAACCATCTAAATAATACATAAATGAACGTTTTTCATGTTCAGACCTTTAACTCGCTCAGCCTCTAACATTCTCAAAATAAACAAACAGACTTAGACTTACTGCAGGAATAACAAATTGAACATGTTCTGGTTGAGGAAGCATACCTCTTCACACACACAAAATTTACAAAACTGCCATACAGACTTAAAATAAAATATATAAATCTACAAATTTTATATTTTATACTTATCCAATTACTCTTGTAAGCTTATGACAACTGACTCAAAAGATTCTTTCTAAACATAGATTCTGAAATTCTCAAAACTCTAATCTATTCACAATCATCTCAGCAAACATGCAAAAAAAAAATAAAAAAAATTAACAGGTATTACAGATCATAACCAGGAGGAGGTTGTATATATACTTGTTTAGAGAGATCATCCTTAGAAAAGGTATTTTTGACATCCATATGAAATAATTTCCAGTCTTTGACAATAGTAATAGATATAAGACTGCGAACGTAAGTTATACAAGCCATAGGGGCAAAAGTTTCTTCATAATCAATTCCACACTCTCATGTAAAACCTTTAGCTATAAGCATAGCTTTGTAGTGCTCTACTGAACCATCTGCCTGGGTCTTAATTTTGTACACTCACTTACAACCAATAACATACTTATTTAGAAATAAGTTAATCATATCCCAAGTATGAGTGCTTGTAAGAGTGTGGAGTTTTTCCACCATAGCTTACTACTAAAGAGGGTTAATACTAGCCTTATAATAGATGTGAGGTTCATACAAGAAAACAATAGCAGAATAACAATGATAATCACAAATAGTTATATTGGATTGTCTTACATGAGGAATGCGATGAGGAGATGAAGAACCAAGAAATGATGAAGGGTCAGATGGTAAGGAAGAAGCAACAAGACCAACCGACAATGGAGAATCAGTAGGAGCAGGTGTAGGTGCAAAATCATCATTAGGAAAAAAAAAATAGAAGGCTCTATTAGGAATGAGGAAGGAACAAACAAAACCTTGAAGGATGAAATATGTTCCCAGAATTGAACATAATGAGAAATCGTAAGACACTGAGATAGTGGATTATCAACATTGATAATCCTTATGTTTAATAACACATCCTAATAAACAACATAATCTAATATATGTTCATGGGGCTGGAGAAGAACAAAACATGTGCTACCAAAAACATAGAGAGATTGACAATAAGGTGATTGACCATATAAACATTCATAAGGAGAGATATTACTAATAGTGGGGTAGGAACTCAATTGATTGTATAGACAACAATAAGACTGCTTCCTCCCCAAAAGACTTAGGACACAAGGAGGAGATGAGAAAGGCTCTAACAACATCTAAGATTTGCCTATATTTACATTCAGCATGACCATCTTATTGAGACGATGAACAACTGTTATATTTTGAGATAAAAAATGAGATAAAGTAGAATCTTTATACATAGTATTATCAATGCAAAAAATTTTGATAGAAGAGTTGAACTGAATTTTGATTATAGAAGCAAACTGAATATAAACTGTAAGTAACTCTAACATATTTTATAAAAGATAAATCCATATATAACTAGAGAAATCATCTATAAAAACTATAAAATAACGAGATTCTTCCATTGTGGGATGAGGTGCAGGTCCTCAAATGTTTAAATAAACTAAATCAAAAGGAGCAAGATTAACAGTATCATTAAGAACAAAAAGTAAAGTATGATATTTAGATAATTGACAAGAAATACAATCAAATTATTCAGTTTTAACATGTCTTAAACTACCATTTGAAATTAAAGAATTAAATCTAGAACTAGAAACATGCCCCAATCAAGAATGCCAAAAGACTATAAGATATAATAGCAACAACAAAATTATTTAGTAAACAAATATAAGTAAGCTCAAACAACCGTCCCACTTTATGTTATGTTCCAAGGACTTTTCTCATCCACGGATCTTGCACAATACAACTATGACTCTAAAATTATAAACTAACACCAATTTCACATAAGTAGCCAACAAAAATAAGATTTAAAGAAAGTTTAGGAACATAAAAAGTGTCAAAGAGAGACAATTGTGAAGTAAAAAATAGTACCAATTTTATTAACATTTAAAGTTGAATCATCAGTAGTGTGAATAATAGGTGAAATAGAATGAGTATTTATGGAGTAAAATAAGGAGAAATTAGAGGTTATGTGATTGCAACAAGTAGAATCATATATCCATAAGGAAGAAGTACCTGTAGTAGTAGAGAGAACAAATGAGGTAGGAATACCAAAATTAGAGTGTAATTGCTGAAATAAGGTTTGAATATCCTGAAGCGAGAATTTGGGAGAGGAATTAGAAGATGATCCCTCAATAGTAGCTATGACGGTTAGGAGTATTCATGATTCTGCCAGTAAGTTTAGAGCAAATATTTTTAAACAAACCAATAAAATCGATTTTTATATACTTCAACTCTTAACCAAACCAAATAATAATAAAAAAAATATCCAAAACAAAGCTATTTGGATTGGTATGGTTATTTGACAAAAGCAATAAATAAATAAAATAAACAATTAAAGAGATCATGAAATTTAACGAACATTAAAATAAAATCACATTAACAATCAATCTTATCAATACTATAAAATGAAAGTTATGTACTTGAAATTCTATATCATTATAATAATAAAATTAGAATGAAATATTCCCAAAGAAATAAGTAATAATCAAAATAACAACATAAAAATCCTCCAAAATATAGAAATTCAGGTTAAATTACAACTTATAAAGAAAAAAAGGAAATTTGAACTAGGAAACTATTAATTAGAGTATTTAAAAAAAAAAACTCTCTAATAACTCTCCAACTCTCCAATTAATGATATTTTAAAAAATATTTTAAAGAGTATTAAAGTATATATCTAAAAAATGATATAGTTTTATCATATTATTAGTTCAGTTCGATTTAATTGGATTTTTTCTTAAACCATAACCAAACCAAAAATTCAGTTTATAAAAATTTTTAAACCGTAACTACCTGTGAAACAACCTAAACCATGGTTTTTGGTTTGGATTGAATTAGATTGATTTGGTTAATTTTTGTGCAGTCTTAAATATGGTGGAAGATCGAACAGACCTTGAAGTACTCATATTGGAAGTACTTGAATTACCAAAATGTAAAAATCCAAATTAAAAATTTAAAGCGATTAATACCTAGTTACGGGAAGCGAGTATCGGTAGGCGATTTTTCATAAATTTTAGAAGATGCATTACTTAGAATTAATTACAGATAACCTAAGTTGGGTAACTTGTAGCTTGAAAAAATAATTAGAGGATTAAATGGAATTAGAAAGAGTGTTTATTAGTTAAATCAATTAAAAGACTTAAAAAAAACTTAAGTTTGAACACTTTTCGGTGTTCGATTTTTAATAAATTATAAAGCATTCTTTTATCCAATTTTTCCTTGCATACCTAAAATAAGATGAATAATAAATAAGTTAAAAATATAATTGAGTGAAATTAATAAAATCAAAATCCTTTAGTAGAGAAGTAAAAGAGATAGAAGAATAAGAAGAAAAAAAATGATAATTTTATAATTTTGGAGAAATGGAGTCAAACTTTGATCAATAATTAAAAATAAATAAATGGAGCAAGGTGGCCAGCCAAGTGGAGTTTTCTCCACCAAATATAAAATTTTTTAATTTTACCTAAATTAATATAGACACAAAAATAGGCTAAGTTCAATTCATTTTTAATATACTTAAATTTTCTTTTCTTAAAAAATTCTAATTTGATAGTAATTATTATAAATAAACATAATTAGAAGAAAAATTATTATCATCTTCTTCTTCCTCTTCTCTTGGCCAAAATTTCACTATATAAATTCTTCAAAATTTTGCTTAATTTATTTTTTATTCAAATCACCTCTTCATCTTTAGCAATTTTCATACTTTCATCTTCAAAGCTTCTCTTCTTCAAAATTGTTGGAGATTTAAGGAAAATTTTATTCAAAACTTTAAGAGGCAATATTCTCATCTAGCTCCATAATTCAATTTAATGAGTTTAATTGATAATTTAAAGGTTTAATTGGTAAAAAGAAGTTAAATTATAAGCTAGTCCTTGAAAATTCTGAATTTCTTATGACTTAATAGAATATTGGGGCTGAGTTTTTATCTCCTTAGGATTGGAATTTTAAGATTCTTACAACATAAAAATTGTAGATATACATGTCTAAATTATTTTCCTTTTAGGAAGTTTTATCAAATTCTTACGTTGTTGAGAGATATAGATTACTGAGTAAGACTGACTCGGGTTAGTATTAATGTTGAGATACCCTACTGAATTTTATAATTTTGAGGACTTTAAATTCTGATTCAGGAGAAACTCAAAACATAAAAAATCTTTCTATATATCTTAGCTAAAATCTCTTGAAAACAAAATAACAATTGAATATCTACACAGTGATTTATAAGCAAAACAGTGAAGAGTATTGTTTTTTATAACTTGATTTATATTGAAAGGAGGGACACGTAGGTCCTGAGAATAGAGTAGAAAATATAAGGGAAAGCTTGCCATTTTTTTGTAAAATTCATATATAGGGGTTCTACGGGTTTAAGTTGCCTTACGCTTTCCTATACTCTAGGATCATCATATCTCTTGAAGTGGAGGATGTGACAAAGTTGGTATCAGAGCAAGAATTAAATTAAAACATAATTAATAACATATGTGTGTCATAAGATGTAAGTGAACTATGGAGCAATAGGAATTCATATATCGTCGATTGTAAGTTATCAGTTATATATGTATTCTGTGTACCATTAATTGATCTATGTTCTTGTGATTTTTGTAGTAAAATGCCGCCAAGAGGACGTCCAAGAGTGAGAGGATGAGGTAGAGGTGTTATTCATGGGGAGCCTGCTAGGTGGGGATCCCCTCGACTTGGCAGGAGATTGGAGCTTGAGGTAGCTTTTCAAATATCACCAAAAAGAGCTGAGTCTATTGAACCGCCATAAGTAAGAAGAAGAATTGAAGTGGAAGATGAGGAAGTAGTAGAAAATGTGGAAGAAATGAATGAAGAATTAATAAGAGAAAGAGTGATTGAGAAGGGAAGTAGAAGAACTGAGGAGAATTAGGCAAGATTTTATGCCTCCACCTATGCCACCACTAGTGTATGATGTTCATCCACCAGTAGTGGTACCACCTCCTAGACCTATTGTGCGGCCAAAGGGCCGAAGGATTATTGATGAGGGCAGTGTCACTATGTTCGATTTTTTAAAATTGAGATTGCTTAAAGGAGATGAGCCCATTGAGTTCTTAGAGCAGCTATAAAAGGTTGTGAAGAAGTTGTTGTACTTTGATCTTATTGTTAAAAGATAGAGTTGGGGATTGGTTCGAGAGGCATATGGATGACAAGTTGTATGGTGATAATCCATCAAGATGGGCAGAGTTTAAACAATTGATGACTGATGAGTTTCTCATTGAAGGGGGAAAAAGATAGAAGAATAATTCAATTTGAGAGACTGAAATAGGGAATAGGAGTGTGTAGGAATATCCTAAGAAGTTTCTGAGGCTAGTTAAATTTGCAAGACAGATAGTTACAAATGAAACTACTGAAATCAAGAGATTTAAAAGAGGATTGTATATTTCCCTACACAATGCATTATTGCCAGTGGAGTTTACTTCTTTGACTAAGTTAATCGATCAGGCCACTCAAATGGAATTGAAATATAAAGATGAAAGAGCAGCATGGGAGCAAAAAAGAATGAGCAGTGGTAGAGGTCAAAGCAGTCAGTGGAGAACAAGGGAATAGCTATCACAAGGTATATCAACAGAGAATGGGTTTCAATTTCCTCAGAGTCAAACAACTGGTAATGTTAAGGGAGGTCAGAGCAAATCAATTGCAACATCTTCAGCTCCTAGGATATCTGCTAGTGCACCTAGGGCAGGACAGTTTAGTTAGACTTTTTCCACTTGCCATACTTGTGGTAAGAGGCATCCAGGAACATATAGGTGTTTGATTAGGACTTGTGTTAGATGTGGACAGAAAGATCATTTTGTGAAGGATTGTCCACTTACAAGAAGACAACAGGGTACTTCATCAGTATCACAGCCTTCAGTTCACCAAGGTCAGCAGGGTAATAGGAACTAAGGAGGTAGAGGCAGAAGCCAAAGTACTACTGCTACACCTACATAGCCACTTGTTGGCAAAAGTTAGGGTAGAGTGTTTGCCCTCTATCGATAAGAGGCTCAGACATCAAATACCACAGTGGAAGGTACATTTCTAATTCAAAGTAATTTGGCTTCAGTTTTATTTGATTCAGGTACTACCCATTTATTTGTATATTCTTCTTTTGCAAAGAAATTGGGTAAGGGTGGTTGAAAAATGGAGTTACCATTGGGAGTTTCTACACCATTGGATAAAACTATTATTATAGATTGGGAATATGATATGTGTTTAGTAGAGATTGAAGGGAGAAGACTTCTAATGACACTAGTAGTATTGCCTGTATTAGAACGAGATGTTATTCTAGGTATGGATTGGCTAACACAACATAAAGCTTCAATTGATTGTTATGGGAAGAGAGTGGAGTTCAAGCTAGAGTGACAATCTAGCTTTGTGTTTCAAGGCGAAAGGCATGGCAGTTTGTCTAATATTATTTCTGCTATAAGAGTTAAAAGGCTATTAAGGAGTGGATGCCAAGGCTACTTGGCTCATATGATAGACATCGGGGTGATTGTTGCAAGGGTGGATCAGATTTTGATAGTGAATGAATTTCCAGGGTAGTTACTTGGATTGCCACCAAAAAGAGATATTGAATTTAAGATTAAAGTTTTTTAGGGAACTAGCCCTATTTCCATTCCTTCGTATCGAATAACTGAATTGAAGGAGTTGAAATTACAGTTGCAAGAGCTACTTGACAAGGGGTTTATCTAGCCTAGTAGTTCAACTTAGGGAGTGCTGGTCTTTTTTATAAAGAAGAATGATGGATCTTTATGGATGTGTATTGATTACCGGCAATTGAATAAGGTGACTATTAAAAATAAATATCATTTACCAAGGATCAATGATCTATTTGATTAGCTACAATGTGCTAGTCACTTTTCAAAAATAGATGTTCAATCGGGCTATCATCAGTTAAGGATTTGGAAAGAGGATGTACAGAAGACAGCTTTCTGGAGCAGATACAGGAATTATGAATTCTTAGTACTGCCATTTGGATTAACAAATGCCCCTGTTGCATTCATGGATCTTATGAATATGGTATTTAAACCATTATTGGATAGATTTATCATTGTTTTTATAGATGATATTCTTTTCTATTCTAAAAGTCGGGAGGAACATGAACAACATCTGAGAATGATATTACAGACCCTTTGAAAACATCAGTTGTATGGCAAATTCTCAAAATGTGAATTTTGGCTTTCAGGGGTGTGCTTTTTGGGTCATGTTATCAGTGGTGAGGGTCTTAAAGTTGATCCTAAGAAGGTTGAGGCAGTTGTAGAATGGCCTAGACTATCTAATGTGACAGAAATCTGTAGTTTTTAGGGTATGGTCGGCTATTATCGTCGATTTATGAAGGATTTCTCTAAACTAGTTGCACCATTAACTAGATTGATAAGAAAGCAAGTCAAATTTTAGTGGGATGATGCATGTGAAGAGAGCTTTCAGAAGTTCAAAATTTATCTCACTACAGCTCCAGTATTAGCATTGCCGTCAGCCACTGGCGGATTTGTTGTTTACTATGATGCTTCACGAGTAGGACTTGGATATGTATTGATGCAGCATGGAAAGGTGATTGCTTATGCATCCAAGCAACTGAAGAAACATGAAGTAATTTATCCCACACATGATCTAGAAATGGCAGCAGTGGTCTTTGCTTTAAAAATTTGGAGGTATTACTTGTATGGGGAAAAGTGTGAAATCTTCATCGACCATAAAATCCTTCTGTAACACCTCACCTATAACCTATAACCTGAACCATAAAGGAACAACTAAGGAAATTTTTTCTTGAATTGATTATTGTGTGATATTGCATGCTTATGCATGAAATTGATATGTGTGCATGTTATATGAAGTGATTGTATGCATAGAAGAGGTTTAAAAGCTGTTAGGACGAAATCAGGTAAATTTGAGTTTTTGATGAACTGGGGGCAAAATGGTCATTTCACACCCCTTTGAGTTTTATGGAAATTAATACTATATTTAAAAATAGAAAAGAATATTAGGACATAAAAATGATGATATTATGTTTAAATGAATAATTATTGGAGAATTAAACCCGGTAGAAAATAATCCCGGGCAAAATTGCTCGATTTGGGATTTCAATTGAACTAGGGGTAGTTTAGTCTTTTTCTATGCATTATGGACTTATATGGTGTATGCAAGCCTATGGTATCATTTTAAGCTTATCTAAATCAAACAATTGGATGAAAAGATGAAGAAATGGATGGTTGGATAGCTAGGTTTCACCATTTCTACCATAAACTCAAAACATAGGATTGCACCATTGATATTTAAAGTTGATTTTTCCCACCCCTTCATCATTTGTCATCTTCCTTATCAATTCACCAATCAAACTTTTCTCTCTCCTCCATTCTTGGTTTCGGCCACCTTGAATCTTCACCATAGATTGTTGTTTTCTTTCATTTCTTGATGGAAACTTGTTAATTCCATCATTCTAAACACAATTATATCCATAGATTCAAAGAAAAACTAAGAAAAAGTGAAAAAATCAAAGCTTTGAAGTTTTTGAAGAACTATTGGAAAAGTAAGTGATTTTGTGATTCTTTTGGTTTAATTGTGTTCCTAAGATGTTCATTGGTGTTAATTGATGAAAAAAAATGTGTTTAGGTTGAAAGAAATTCAAAGATTGGAAATCAAACCCTAATAGGAAAAGGTATGAATCAAAGTGTGTTTTTGATGAATTTTTTTTTGTTCAAATAAGTTGTATTTGATGTGTTTGACATAAATTAATGGTTATTTGATGGAAAGAAATCCATTTGGATAGAATTCCATGTTGGCCAAAACTTGAGGTGCTTATGGATGGTTTGCTGCTTTGATGTTTAATAGGTTTAAATGGTTAAATGTTATGTATTTGATATATATTTAAGTTGTATGAAAGAATAGTGTTGAAAAATGGATGAATGGAATGAATTCCATTTTGGCCGAACCATTTGACTTTGTTAGTTTAATGTATTAGGCTAATGTGATTAGTAAGAAAGTGTTTAAATAAGGTTAAGTGATGAAAATGATGGAAATGTATAAGTTTAGTTATGTAAAAGATGATTGATATAAGTACTTGGAAAGCATATGTGAGTTATGGTGTATGTTTGATATGAAATGATGAACTAAGTGTATATGAGTTCTTAATATACTATATAAGTGATGAATATATGAAATGTAAGTCAAATGTGATGATAGAATGTATTGAATGCATAAAGGATTGGAAAATATGTAATTTGTGTAATGTGAGGTTTATAATGTGTAATGTGTATGTTTGATGTATGATTATGTGATTGATATGTTTTGTAATGTTTTAAAGTCTTACCGGAGCATTATATGTGAAAATAGGTGAACCATCGAATACTCCAACTCGAAGTGTCGAGCGGCGGGCTGACTAGGGCTCCTAA
>CANXYC010006385.1:0-34068 GCA_948193065.1 Aleurites moluccanus | reverse complement strand
TTATATAGATGTAGAATGATCATATATACATATATAAAGAATAATGGGATGAATTGGAAATTTGTCAAAAATTAGCCCGACGGGGCCCAGTTGCGCTACCGCAACTGGCTCTCGCCGTTACGGGTCCGTTGTGGGATTTTGGGTGGTTTCTGGTTAAGTATATTACCAAAGGATTTAGGTGGACCATGAAGTACCGTTTCAAAGCTTAGGTTGAGACTAGATGATTGGGCCAAGTGGTGGCCCAATTGACTTTCTGGATTTCATTTTATGGTCAGACAAAGTTTAGGTCATTTTAGGTCATTTCGGCGGGCTTATTTACGGGCCAATTTGCACTTTAGGTACAGTATGACAACAAGAGCTGGTTTATCAGTCCAAATGACTTTTTATATGATTTATGATGCAAATCATGCATGATTATACATAAGGACTCACCTTAATCATTGTTTATCCTTTATTTCCCCAAATCCACTATCGGTAGCCCTAATCGGCCTGCCGCCCGACACTCCAAATTGGAGTTCTCGACGGTTCACCTATTTTCACATATAACACTCCGGTAAGGTATAAAATCATCACAAAACATATTATTTACACAAAAACATAACAAGCATACACTGTATGCCCTACCAACCCCACTTTGCATAAATTACACACTTTCCATTCCTTTATGCATAAACAATTATCTATCATCACTATTAGCCCACATTTCACATATGCATTACTTATATAACATATTAAGTACCCTTACACACTTAACTTAACATTTTACATCAAACATATACCATATTCAAGATTAACTTCAAAGTACTTAAATCAATCATTCTTTACATATCAAAACCTATACATTTCCATTATTTCCAACACATATTCATATTCAAACTTCACTTTATAAATCACATCAACTTAACACATTAAACTAACAAACTCAATATTGTTTAACCTAAATGGAATTCATTCCATTCATCCATTTTTCAATGCCATTCAATTATACATCATTAATACATATCAAATGCATAACATTCTTCCATTTAAACCTATTAAACATCAAAATCACCAAACCATAATCATACTTCATCACATTCGGCCAAGGTGTTCTTCCATTCAAATGAGTTTCTTTCCAACATTTAACCATCAATTCATATTAAATACATCAATTAAACATCATTCAAACCTTTTAAACCATTTAAACATCAAAATCAAAACATCATTCCTTCATCCTATGTTTCAGCCACTTTGGAATTCATTCCAAATTAATTTTTTTCAATCATACAACCACTAATTCATGCTATACACATTCAATAAACATCATTTGAACCAATTAATCCATCAAAATAACACTTTGATTCAATGTTCTTCCTATTAGGATTTCAATCCATTCTTTTGAATTCTAACCATACAAAATGTGTTTTGATCACTAATAAACATCAAGGAATATCATATAAACATAATTGAATCAAAAGAACTCCAAATCCAATAACTTACCAAAAGTTCTTCAAAATCTTCTTTGAATTAATTTGTTCCTTTTTCAAGTTTTTCCTTGAATTATATGGTTAGATTTATGTTTAGGATGATGGAATTAATCTATTTCCATCAAAAATTGGAAGAAAACTATAAGAAATGAAGGTGGTGGATGGTGGCCGAAATGGTGGAGGAAGAAAGATGAAGTTGCTGCAACTTTTTTGCTTTGGAAGATGATGAACAATGGAGAGGTGGGAAAAATCAAATGAAATATCAAAAGTGTGATCCAATGCTTTAGGTTTATGGTACTTTTGGTGAAACCTAGCCATCCAACTATCCATTTTTCTTACTTTTATACTATTGATTAATCCAAAGTCAACTAAGATGGCTTACATGTACATTTGATGCACTAAATCCAAAACCAAAGCCAATAATCCTATACTTTGAGCTTATGATAGCAATTGTGTAACCTATTCATCTAACCATCTATTTCTTCATCATTTGATCCAATGGTTAGATTTAATTAAGCCTAAAATAATACCATAAGGTTAAATACACTATATAACTCCATATTTCAAAGGAAAAGACCAAAATATCCTTAGTTCAACCGAAACACCTCAAGCACCTCAATTGAGCAGCTTGCCGGGAACTATTTTCAACCGGGTTTAATTCTCCAACTATTATTCAAATAAACTTAATAATATCATTTTCAAGTCCTTAAATTCTTTTCCACCTTCAAATATAGTGTTAAATCCATGAAAATCCGAATGGGATGTGAAATGACCATTTTGCCCCCAGTTCACCAAAATTTCTAAATCACCCGATTTTGTCCTAATAGCCTTTAAACTACTTCTATGCCTAAAATTAACTCATATAATATGCATAATCATCAATTTCATGCATAAACACATAACATTATCATGTTCAAAAGAAAAAAAGAAATTTTCCCCTTAATTGCCCTTTAATGGCTTAGGTTAGGTTTAGGTTGAGGTGTTACAGCGATACATGCTTTAACTTATTAATTCCATGAGCTAGCAACTATCGCAGCTCTTGCTTATAAATAGCTACCTTAGATAGTGATTATAGTGGCCAATTATAAAACACTTATAAATCAAAATTAACAAATCAAACTATGTATTAAGAATAATTGAAATCATAAATCATTGTTATCAACCTTTATTATTCAATTAACTTCATCTAAATGCTAGAAAAATGATTTAGTTCAACATGATAAAATAATGAAAAGATAAACTAATCCATAAATTAAACATGTTCATAATAAAATTAACAAAGAAATAAACAAGTAGAGAAAGTAAAAAACTCTATTTGATGATCTCTTTGATTGATTGAAGGTCTTGAAGCTCCAAAAATCCTTCTCTGTAGCCTCCTTTAAGTCTCCTTAGCTCCCAAGAGTGTTCTCCTCTTTTCCCAAGTCTTGGTTGCCTTTTTATAGACTCTATTTTTTAGGGCAGTGTAAAATACCGGGTACAGACATGAAATACCGAATACAGAGCTCAAAATACCGAGTACCCGTATTTCATGTATTTGGCGAAATATTGGTTGTTCAGAGAAATACCGGTTATACATGGTGAAATACCGGTACCTGGTATTCTCTACTGTCTCTCGGGTTCCATTTTTACTTCAAATATCGGTTCCTCATCTCCAAATACCGGGTCTTGGCTCCAAATACAGGTACCCGGTATTTCATCCCCTGAATAATTTTTCCAAACTGAAAATCCAAAATTTCATTTTTTAAACTTTCAAAACAAAATCAAATCAAATAGAAATCATTATTCAAAAATAAAATCAAAATCAAAATCATAAATCTAATCAAAATCAAATTAAAAATATTATTTAAAATCAAATCTAAATCTTATCAAATCTACCAAAATATTGCTAAATCTTTATTTTCAAATTGAAATTCAAATCTAAATTAAAATTAATCTAACTTATACAAAAACTCAATTAATTAACTACAAAATGACACCTAAAATACTAATAAAAATACTCAATTTGAATGCCTAACAGTGTAAAAAAAAATATGCACTTGAGTTGCTTTAAGAGTACAACCAGCTAGGAGCTAAGCCTAGTAACATACCAATTGAGGTGAACCACAAACTAATGCATTTAGACTAAGATTTGTTAGAAGATATGACTTATTAGAGACAGTTGGTTGGAAAGTTGATGTATATGACCTTAATCAGACCAAATATCAACTATGCAGTCCATGTTTTAACTTAATTCATAGACAAGCCTTTTGTTATTCACTTGCAAGTTGCATACAAAGTACTAAAATACATAAAGAAAACTCATGGACAAGGAATCATCATGTCAGTTGCTTTAAAGTTATAGTTAATAGCATATTTAGATAGTGATTAGGCTGAATGTAAAGAAACAAGAAGATCATTAATAAGTTTATGTGTATTTTTTTGGAAGATCTTTGATAAGCTAAAAATCAAAGAAGCAGAATGTGGTGTCTAGAAGTTCAACTGAAGTGAGTACATGTCCTTAGCCTCTATTGAGTCTCTTTGGCAACCAGAGGGAGGGTGAATTGGTTGATTGCGGAATTAATAACAAATTAAAAATTTAATTGAAGTAAAGAAATGGAAGAAGAAAGAACATAAGGATTTATAGTGGTTCGGCAAAAATAAGCCTACATCCACTGCTCAAGATCACACTTGAGAGTTCCTTTAACCAATCCTTTTATGGGTGCAAGATCAAACCTAAGTATTTTACGAGTTCACACTCAAACCTTTATAACTGTTTTCAAGGCTCACACTAAAACTTTTACAAGTGTTTTCCTATTTGACTCACATTCAAACCCTTAAAGAAATACAAAAGAAGAAGAGAAAGAATTTTCTTAGGAGTTTACCCAACTCTCAAATAATAAATGAGTCTTAATAAACTCAAGGATTTTACAAATTAAAGCTCACAAATTGATGCTTTACAAATATAGACTCTTTACACCATATACAAGAATGATTTTAATGCAAAAACTTAATTCAATGATCTCAATTGTTGTTCTCTTAATTTCTAATCTTATTAAGCTTCATACCATCTTGTATTTATAGCCTTGCATCAAATATAGCCGTTATGGACATTGGAAATCAAAATATAGTTATTACAACATTTTCCAATGGCTAGTTTTTATGTCTGAATCACAGGAGTCACGTCCACGACCTCCTGAGTCGAGCCCGCAACTTATGTGACTTTTGCTACTGGACTTTTTTGAAGAAATGTCACGCCCGCGACTTATTTTCTTCATATCTCAAGTTATACAACTCCAAATCATGTACCATTTTTTTTAGAAATGAGATGTCTACTACAATTTTATAGCTTATTACAACTCCTAAATCATCCATCTTGATACCTTAAAAAATCATAACATTTTATTGCTCTAATCTGTAAGACAGTTTGAGCATGCTTCACTAATTCTTTAATTTCTCCTTCTATAGAGCTCGAAATCACTTGATTCTTTTTTCATATTAAAGTAGACTTCTAGAGATTAAATTATGTATAATGGCATGCCCAAATTATTCTTCTATAATTTCCAGCAAGGTTTATAATTTTCCCTATCAATTCTGTCCTAGTCTGTTAGCTTGAGCATAATTCCTTCAAAAATTCATATCTTCATTTTCCAATGTCTAATGCTCAATTCAATTTTTGTTCCTAAAATTAGACATCCATATCTTTCCATTCATATATAGTTTGTCCTATTAGCTTCTCCCAATTTATACAGAATTTGTCATAAATTCAAACTTTTGCAAGTGCACTCCATTAAACCTTACGTGTTTAACCTATATTTGAGTACTGGTCATGATTTCTCATGCCTTAACAAATTCAGCAAAATTGTTAGCTCAAATAACATATTTATATTGTTTTGTTATCATCAAAATCAACATTAAGCCCAAGGGGCCAACAATCTCCCCCTTTTTATGATAACAAAACCATGCATTCAAGTGTTCAAATAATTAAACAAAATAACTCATATAAATAAATACTAATAAAATATAAATACTTGAACAAACTTCTCCCCTTTTTTGATATCATTAAAAGGTTCAAGTTCTCCCCCTTTAAAAAAATAATTTATACCAATTGAAGTACTAGAGGGAAACTAAATGAAATGACATCATAAAAATTGATACCAATTGAAGTTATAAAAATTTCTCCCCCTTAATCAATCAAAAACATTCAAGGGGTGCTAAAGGGATCATCAAAGCAACAAACATCATCAAAAAGTAAAATTTTCTAAAAAAAAAATATCCCCATTTCTCATTGAATGAATGCAACAAACACATTCAAGCATGATACGAAATGAAACATTCAAATATATTCAAATATGCAATTCAATCAATTTCAAAGCATGCCTATTATTTGAATTACAAAAGGGGTTTGGAGGTATACTTATCTCTACAAAACTCTTTTCCATTAAGGCTTGTTACCATTGCTCCATTGGTAGTACCTTCTCTCATATGAGCTTCTCCAATTATTGAAAGCCTCATATCCTTTGGTGCATGGCCTATGTGCCCTTCCATTTCCATATGCTCTATAAGCATGAGTTTTGTTTGCACCATATCTTCTATATGGGGGAAGATAAACCCTTTTTGCTCCTTCATTCTTCCTCACAAATTTTTGCATATAAGGAGTGGAAGAATGCATTTTTGGTACCCATTTTCTTTTGGGTTCTTGGGGGTTAGCAAAAGGAGCATTCACAAAGTTATATCCTAGATGCATTTTTCTAATATGGCATCTATGATATTTGTGGCCAAATTTGCTATAATAAAAACATTACACTTTATAATATAAATAAAGTCTAATGCATGCAAATAAGAGTCTTCTTTTACCCTTTACCTTGGTCATAATATTCTTAGGTCTAATGACTCTAAGAGGAGGCACACAAGGCAATTGTGATGTGGAGCAACATGCTTTGGTCTTAGATGTGGATGGCTCAACACTTTGAGAATTAAGAATCTCATCTAGTTTGCCTTTGCCATTGCAAGACATAGCTAAAGACTCATCATAAGCATCAATTTTAGCCTTTAAGGCTTCATTCTCATGCATAATCTCATTTAGCTCATGAGTCTTTTGGGTGATGATGTTCTCTAATTCAATTTTAGATGCATTTAACTCATCTATCTCATTTTTAAAACCATCACAAGCATCCACAACCTTACTAGACATACTTTTCAATTTATCATATTTAATTTATAATTTTTGATACTTTGAAAGTAATGTCTCTAATATAAGCATGGCATCGTCATCATCATTAGAGGAGTTTGAAATATTTACCTCATTTAAAGGTGCATCCTCCTCAATTGCCATGAAGCATAGATTAACAACTCCATCCTTGCTAGCTTCATGAGTGTTTTCCAAGATGTCCCAAATTTGCTTGGCCAAATTGCAATGGGAGACTTTTTCATACTCTTCTCTACTCAATGCATAATATAGAGTGTGCATTGATCTTGCATTTCTCCCATTGGCCTTATTTTCGGTGGTCGTCCATTTAGTCTTGGGCTTCTTCCCCTCAATGCCATTCATAATTTTAGTAGGAATGGCATATCCTTCTTCAACCACATCCTATTAGACGATACCATCACTATCTATGAATATTTTCATCCTATTATTCTAATAGGGATAGTTGATGCCATCGAAAATCAGTAGTCTCACGATTGAACTTCCTTCAACAAAACTCGCTCTTTGGCTTGCCATTTGATCTTTGTTCCAAGATGGTTAACTCTTTAAAATATGGAAACAAAGCTCTAATACTAATTGTTGAGTCCCTTTGGCAACCAAGAGGGAGAGTGAATTATTGGATTGTGGAATTACAAAAAATTAAAAGTTTAATTGAAGGAAAGAAAGAAATGAAAGAAGAAAGAACATAAGGATTTATAATGGTTCGGCAAAAACGAGTCTACATCCATTCCTTAAGATCACACTTGAGAGTTTCCTTAACTGATCCTTTTACGGGTGCAAAATCAAACCCAAGTATTTTATGAGTTCACACTCAAACCTTTACAAGTGTTTTCAAGGCTCACACTAAAACCTTTACAAGTGTTTTCCTATTTATCTCACACTCAACCCCTTAAAGAAATACAAAAGAAGAAGAGAAAGAATTTCCCTAGGAGTTTGCCCAACTCTCAAATAATCAATGAGTCTTAAAAAGCTCACAAATTGATGCTTTATAAATATAGATTCTCTAAGCCATATACAAAAATAATTTTAATGCAAAAACTTAATTTAATGATCTCAATTATTGTTCTCTTGATTTCTAACTTTCTTAAGCTTTATACCATCTTGTATTTATAGTCTTGCATCAAATGTAGCCGTTATAGACATTGAAAACTAAAATATAGCTATTACGACACTTTTTAACGGCTAGTTTTGTTGTCTGAATCGCAAGAGTCGCGCTCGTGACTTAGGTGACTTTTGCCACTTCACTTTTTTGAAAAAACGTCACGCCCGCGACTTCTATTGTCACACCTATAATTTTTTTTATTCATATCTCAAGTTATACAATTCCAAATCATATACCATTTTTTTTGTTGGAACCTTTGAGATGTCTACTACAACTTTATAGTTTATAAAAACTCTTAAATCATCCATCTTAATACCTTAAAAAGTCATAATATTTTATTATTCTAATCTATAAGACAGTTTAAGTATACTTCATTAATTTTTCAATTTCTCCTTCTATAGAACTCGAAATCACTTAATTCTTTTTCCATATTAAAGTAGACTTCCATTTCAATTATATATGATGGCATATCCATATTCTTCTTCTATAATTCCCAGCAAGGTTTATAAGTTGTCCTATCAATTCTGTCATAGTCTATCAGCTTAAGCATAATTCTTTTAAAAATTCATATCTTCATTTTTCAATGTCTAATACTCAATCCAATTTTTATTCCTAAAACTAAACATCCATATATAGTTTGTCTTATTAGCTTCTCCCAATTTATACAAAATTTAACATTAAACCAGACTTTTACAAGTGCACTCTATTAAACCTTATGTGTTAACCTATATTTGAGCAATGGTCATAATTTATCATGCCTTAACAAATTCAACAAAATTATTAACTCAAATAACATATTTATATTATTTTGTTATTATCAAAATCAATATTAAGCTCAAGGGGCTAACAACCTCAACAACTTGTGAAATAGTTTGGCTCACAGCTTTGATGAAAGATTTTAATTTAGAGTCTAAGGAAGCAGTCTCGCTATTCTGTGATAATATTTTTACAATATAAATAGCTAAGCATCCAATCTTAAAACATATAAAAATAGATTATCATTTCATCAGAGAAAAGATTCTTTCAGAAATGATTAAGCTTGAATACTTGAAGATAGAGGAGCAAGTTGCAGACTTATTTATTAAGGCTCTGAATCCTAATCAATTTTGCTATTTGTTGAATAAGATGAACATACGCAATATGTATGTGCATCTCTTGAGGAGGAGTGTGAAGAAATAACAAAAAGGAAGCTGAGTCAACAAGTTAATTGTAGGAATCAACAAGTTAAAGCTGCTTGAGTCAGTAATGAAATCAGAGTTTTCAGTTTTTCAATCAATCAAGTAAACCATCACAGGACAGGTATTCCAAATTAATTATATAACAGGACAATGACATAAAGTATGAAAATTAGTCTCAACTTCAGCATTACATAGCTTACAAACTAGATTTAGTTGAACATTTCTTTAAAGTAAGAGATGACAAGCCCTCCAAAGAAAGTGTTTAACTTTTGGTGGAAGCTCTAAATACCATGTTGAAGACCACGACATTTGAGTACCTGTAAATATTAGATTGAGCTCCAATATCATCAATAGCAACATCAGAATTAGTGTATATATAAGCAAAATGATACGCACTCTTAACATAATAATTTCCATTAGTACAACTTATTTCATCGAAATAAATTAATATAAATATAATACTTACAATAATTTTAAAGTCCTTATTTTACCAATTAATTAAAAAAAAATGAGCCCAATTTGATTGCATGCAACTTAAAAATACTTAAATCAAAACAACTGAAAAGAATAATATTTGAAAGTAACAAAATTAATTTTTCTTTTAAGGTTTTAGAGAGAAAAGTTCTTCCTTTTAAAAAAAAAAAAAACTTTTTCTTTAATTTTTCTAAGCCACCGGTCTTTTTTAGGTTTATGATAGACCATTATTATCTATTTTTCATTCTATTTAATTTTATTATTTAATAATTTTCATATTTATTCTTATTTTGATCAAATATGATTTTTCTTTTATATATATTTTTTTTCCTTTTGATGGTTTGTATTTTTATTTCTTTATCCTTTATATAATGGATCTTGATTTCTTATTTGGTCGATAATTTAATTAAAATTGTAAATAAGTTTTAACATCGAATCTAAGTTTGTTAGTGTTTCTATCCGATAACTATAAAAAATTAAAAAATATATATTATTTATTATCGAATATAATCTAGTATTTTAAGTCAAGATGATTATTGTCGTTATTTATATTCTTGATTTTTTTTATATTACTTTTAAAGAATTACAATATTATAAAGTATTAATTATAATTTTATATTATTATATTTTATCAATTAATAAAATATTTAAACTCATTTAAAAAATAATATTTGAAAAAAATATAAATTCATGATTTAAATTTATTTGATCCAATCCATTTATCATACAAGTTTAATATAATATAAACATAAATATGTCAAGGGTATTTATTTGAGAAATAAGAAATTATCAGCATCTATCCTATCATTTCATTTTATAAAATAATGTTTTGGTTTTATCTATAATATAAAACAAGTTGATAAAATTACAATGGAGTTAATTAATTTTAGTAGAGAAAATTAAAATTAGGGCATGTTTTCCATGTAAAATGAAAGAGTGTAGGTTGTCACTTGTCACAAAGTGGGCCAAGATCTAGGCTAGGGCTTGACAGCCAATTAGTCTAATACCCTTTCCAACTCAATTAGTGTCAAAATCAAACAACATCAAAATTGGTATAACTTTTCCTCATTGTATGAGAAGACTTTCTACTTACTTTTTGCTACTCAAAATCCACCCTTCCACCCAACATGAAAATCTTGCCTTTGTTCATTTGCTTCCCTTTTCTCTTTTCTCATCTTTTTTCTTTCCATATTACCCTTCTAATCATATCCATTAACCATCCAACTATTAATTATATCACTTTTTTTTATTTATAAAGTTCATTTCATATATCAACTTCTGTGTACTCTTAAAATATAAATTACTTATGTGATAATAAACAAATTCTACTACTATTTGAGGTGTCTATCATTGCCAATTCCAAAACAATAGTTTTACTATTTGCTATTGCCAATAATTAGAAAATGACAAAGCAAAAGTACCAATTGGTTCAGAAGATGTTAAGAATAAAAAAAAAAAACTCAACATGGTTATGTATCTTTTCCAAATGCTTAACTTGGACAACAGTTTTGATGTTTGTTTCTCTGTTTTTGATTTATATGGCCTCAATTGTTATTGTTTCCTTCAATTTCGGTTCAATTCAATATTTGTAATGACAATTTAGGTTTGGATATTAGAGTTTGAATCTCCTTATTAACATCCCTTCTGTAGAAAGAAAAGAAAATGGTATTCTAATTGAAAGTATTGAATTAATATTTTATCATATTTAAAAATTCAAAATCATCATTCTCACCTTAATTAAGCACAAATTAATTAAAATTTTACGAGAAATGTTAGTGACATTCTCTTTTCAATATTCGTTTAAACGATAGATAATTATAAATTTAGTTTATTCATAAAATAAATAAATATTATTTTTACTTTTTCTGTCTCATCCAAAAAAAATATTAATGATTAACTATTAATTTAATTTATAAATGAATTATATAAATTCAATGTAATTTTATTCACTTATTTGTAAGGACATTTTTTACGTATATATGAATAAATTTTAATAAAATAATAATTAATAAAACCTCTTTAAATGTAATTATAATTGAATTAGAAATAGAATGGAAAAATATTAGTGAAAAATCAATTAATTGGTTAATCATTATATTTGACATTTATGTTTTCAAACCCAAATCAAACTAATTAGAAATTAAGTTAATCACTAATCATTAATATTTTTTTAACCATGACAAAGAAATGTAAAAATGGTGTTTATTTAATGATAAGGTAATTTTCTTTTTTAGGAAAAAGAATGAATCTTTCATGTTATTGATAAAAGTATATATTAAGTTGAAAATAAAAATATAAGATCAGACATCAAGAAATAATAAAATAAAAAATTAACTAGAATTTCTTTCCATAATTTTTAATCTCAAAGTGTTGGTAAATCATTAATATCAGCAACACAGCAGAAAATACATTATGCTTGGTGGGGTTTTTTTTTTTTTTACCACAAATCACTTTCATATTTTTGAATAAGCTCGTTTGCTTGAATATCATTAATAAATTTAAAATAAAAAATTTTAATTCTGAAACTTTTAAAGTCTAAAAGAAAATAATATTTTTATTAAAGAAAATTCATTAAATATTTTTTTAAAAAAAGACTCACTAAATAATTTAATAAAAGAAAACTCATTAAAAACTAATTAAATCTCATAAAAGGAATAACAAAATTTTCAAGATAAAATTTTAATCATCAATTAAATATGATAATCAATGAAAAAGTGAATGCTTAAATGATTTATTGGAAGAGATTGAAAATGGCATTCATTAACCAATTTTGTTGGTACAATAATTGTTATTTTTCTCATAACAATTTATCATAAAGGATAAATAGAAAAATGTATTGTAATGAGTATTTGATTTAAGTATTGAAAATTATCTTTTAACTTTTTTACTTTCAACAATTAAATTAACTCTGATATAAAGCTATAAAAATTTTAAATGACTGTAAATAAATCAATATTATTTATAAGAATTATCATATTTACGTTTAGAAGAAAAAAAAACATAAATATAAATTATAATTTTGTTCAAATAACAACTAAGATACATAATAATATATTTAAATTAAATTATACCTAATAGAGTTTCTCTTTGGTCACAAGATATCTCTCTAACTCTATTGTGAGTTCTTTATGAAAGAGTGATAGAAAAGGTTGTGTTTTAATTAATTTTCATTTGATTTTTTTTAGAATGAAATACTATTTAATTTATTAGGGTTAGGTGTGAATAAACCTTTTTTTTTTTTTTTTTGCTGGTTAAACAATTGCAAAAAGGCTGACATTATTATGGGATATTGACAAAGTCTCTTTATTCTGCTGCTGAGAAACAAAAGGTAAGGATTTTGAAGACAATTTTTATTTGCCAAATAATATTCCCTACCTAACACCTAAGCCTCGAGAAGTTTTTTGCATGTGGAAACTACTTTTAGCCATCATGTTTTACTTCTTTTCTTTCCCATCGATAATAGTTAGGTCACTTGTAGTCTCAAATTCAAAATCAAACTCTAATAAGTAAAATGAAATAAATTCAATTATCTAATTAGGCCAATTTTTGACAAGGGAGAAATGAATTTAGTACAATATAGAGAAACTAAGCCTAATACCATAAAGAGCAAAACTAAAAACAAAAATCAATTAATATTGCTAGTAAATGTGTTCCTCAGAATTATAATTAGTGAAGAAAATTATGAATAAAACGAGCTGATTTTTGAAATTTGATGATTTAGGAAGAATCTCAAATAAATAATTAGTGATTTTTTCAAGCATGTTGGACTTTATATGTGATTTATGTACCTACAAGAAAAAGAAAAAAGACATCAAAGAGTCAAGTCAGAGCTTAGTGAAAACACTCCAATGACTAAGTTAGTGATTTTCCTTTAGAGAATTAAATGAGCTGTAGAGCTTAATAGTTTTAGTGAGTAATTAAATTGAGAGATGATAATAAATATTGGTACTTTCTTTATTTATAATTGAACTGTATAATATTAATTTGATAAGCGATGACAGGTGTTATAAGCTGAATGATTTTTTGGTGAAGCAATTGACTTGATCATGGCTGACTTTGCCTTTGGTTTGATTTTTTATTAGATATATACATAATTCTAACAGTGCAACTTGCCAGCAACTTGGAGACTTTAGACAATCACTTTTTGCTAATAATAATGAGACTAGCTTATATGTAAAAATTGTGCATCCTAAAATCATTTTCAGATCAAAATCGTTATTGTAAAAGAAAGAAAAATATATATGAGTTGAGAAAGTTTAATGAAAAGATTTTTCTCAGAATTACTTGTCATTCGAATTTTTATTAGATAAGAAAAGTCTTGAAACAATGGAGGCTGATCTTTTATTAATCAATCAAGGTTGGCTACCCATCAACGAGTAGTGTCCCTAATATTATTATTCCTTCATAATAAAAATTAACACTTTTTGAACTCAAATTTCATCCGTGAACATATCTAATTGTTAGTAAGAAATGCGCATGATAGAGAGCCTGCCATGAATAGGATTATTGTAATGGTAGAGCATGTGTAGAGGATTAGAAGGAAAATGAAAATGTATTGTCATTCTAGTCTAGACCCCCTAAAGTTGTATTTAAGAAAATCCCACATGGCCAACCACACCACATGCAAATAAGCTTATCTGTTGATCATATAATGCTACTTACATTATTTTAATTAACATAAGATAAATTATATATAATTTATATATTAAACATTAAGAAAAATTGAAGACCTAATATTATCCATTACAGTTTCACTTCACTTCCCTCCTAGCTTCCATCCCCCACCTGGCCACTACTGCCACCACCAAAATTTCAAGATTTAATACTTCCAAGAACCAATCTTCTTTTTCAATTTTTATCTTTAATACCATAAAAGATTTAACCAAAAAAAAGAGCTAAAAAGTAAGGGGGAATAAAAGGAAAAACAAATTACTTGATCTTCTCCTCATCCTCAGCTTTCTTGCAATTCTCTTCTTCCCAATCACAACCTTCTTTAGGACTCTCTAAAGCCCTTTTTTCTTGCTCTTCTTCTTCTTCTACATCATTCAAGTTTTTTCCTCTAAGACCACTCCCATTCTTCAAATTTAACTCTGCTTTTTCCTTCAATGCTCCGAGCAATTCACTAACTGCTCTGTTCTTGTTTCTTCTATTTTTTATCAAAACTTCACTAGCATCAGCAGGAGTTATCTCTGCTTTATCGATAACTTGTTCCAATTCCTTCAAAATCTCATCTTCCAAATCACTTTCTTCTAATCCCAAATAATTTTTCAACAGAATCTTCACTGCTGAAAATGAACAGTAATTCATAAAAATGTGCATGTCCATTCTTCCGCTCCTTAACAGTGCAGGGTCAAGTTTCTCAATGTGGTTGGTAGTGAACACAAAAATCCTTTCACTTCCACAACATGACCATAACCCATCAGTAAAATTCAATAACCCAGATAAAGTTATTGAATTTCCACCATCTTCGCCACCGCCACCGCCACCGCCACCAACAGGGGACCCAGATCGCACTTCTGGGTCATAATAACTTCTCCCCATAGAACCACCATTGTTATTGCTCTTTTTTCTGTTACTCAAATTAATAGAGCAATCAATATCCTCAATAACAATTATAGATTTAGAAGTTGTTTTCATCAAAAGTTTCCTAAGCTCTGAATTTGTATGAACCTCGGTTAATTCGAGATCATAAATATCATAACCAAGATAATTAGCCATAGCAGCGATCATGCTAGATTTGCCAGTACCAGGAGGTCCATAAAGCAAATAACCTCTTTTCCAAGCCCTTCCAGTCTTTTGATAAAAGGCTTGTCCCTTAGCAAAATCTTTCAAATCTTCCATGATCTCTTGCTTCTTCAAAGGGTCCATAGCCAGAGTATCAAAAGTACTTGGATGCTTGAAAGGAACGGATTCCCATGGATGTCCTCTAGAATCCAAAGACCCACCTCTTGAATTTGTATACAACAATCGATCTTGATTTCTTCTTCGAATATCATTAGCTCTCTCCATAATGTAATCAAGATATGAATCAAGAATCAAAGATTTGTCCTTTTTCTTGATTCGAAGAGTGAAACCTCTTTTCTCCTCTGGCAATGGCCGCCATGAAAATGTCTGTGCTTGTCTTTGAGTCACCACGTGTTCCCAATGGACAGTCACCCCATTGAAAGTATCGAAAATGGAGTCATTATTTGTTAGCCCAAAAGTAATGGCGCTCGAGTTGAGAGCTCTAGTGAGACTCAACCGGCTGCCGGAGATTGAAACAGAGGAGCTTAAATAAAGCTGAACGGCGTTGTAAAGCTCGTTGGTATTTACACCGTCGATTTCGGTGATATCAAAGTAGCAATAATAAGAGAAAGCATTAAAGATCCGGTTAAAGAGTTTGAGAGAGGCAAATCGAAGTTCTGGTGGGAACAAAACTTGGAGAAGACTTTGGCAAAAGGCCAATACACCAAGAAGCGAGGCTAAAGAGGTCCAATATTCCTTCATTTGGGCTAATTTATTTTCTTTCGTGGTGGTGGTGGTGGTGGAGGAGGAGGAGAAGATGACGGTGGTAGACTGGTGGTGAAATGAAAAGAAATGGGTATTTGGGTGATGGGTAAGTAAATGATTTTTGAGAGGTTTTGGCAAATTGGTATTGCTTAATTTATAGAGAAACTTGTAGGTTTATAGAATTTTTGAGGGTTCCTGTGGAAGAAACTGGGGAAAAAATTTGTGGGTAACAGAATAAATGAATAAATAAATAAATAAATAAAAAGCACAAAATGTATTGGGATTGAGGAGAGAGAAATCAAGAGAGAGAGATGAAGGGAGAAAAAAAACAAAAAGGGATTTTGGAGTTTTGAGTTGGAGAAGATCAGAAATGGGACCTATCAAGAGAGAGAAGAGAGGGTTTGTGAAAGGGGTGTTGAGTGATTTACAGGAGGTTTTCTTGGACTTTTTTCTTGTACACTATTATGGAGGATTTGAATTATTATTATTTTTTATTTTTTGCAGGCTGACATGATAAAACTGGGGGATTGTGAAATGTAATTCAGTTGAAATGGTAAAGACTCTGTTTTCTTTAAATAAATTATGGAATTTAAGGTTTGTGAACCAAAAAAAATATATATATGGAAAGAGTTTTTTTTTTTTAATTTCTTTTTACTTGATAATTTTATAAATGATAAAAATAAATATTGAAAAAATTTTATTTTTTTATCAATCACTTCCAACTCCAACATAAATAAGTCAGGTAAGTGAATTTAAATATTATATAATCATATAAAAAAAAAATTAGAAAGAGTGTAATGATATTTCAAGATCTAGGAAAGAGACAATAAACGAATGGGGTTAAAAAACTGGATTTACTAATTACTACTATTACTGCTGCACAGCAGACCTGTAACTGTAATCAGAAAAAAAAAATATAATTAGGTTTCCTTTTTGTAAAATTGTTGCTATCATTCTGAGTTTGAATCTCTTTGCCACATTGAAGAAAAAAAAAATTGAATACATAAAGTATATTTTAGTTCATTTAAAAAATAAATATAAAAAATATCTCTATTTAAAAAAAAAAAAAAAAAAAAAAAAAAAAAGAGGAAAAAAAGCACAGAATAATTAATATATGGGATGGGGGACCAGAAATTAAAATCCAAAGAAAATCATTTCATTTTACCAACTTATTGACAAAATGATGATATTATTAAATGAATGATTTGAAGAGAAGATGAAATGACAAAATTATAAACAATAATAGTCATAGTTTATTCAAGATGAGAAGGAAAGGTTTCTGTGGACCCACTTGACTTTTTGGACCACGTGTCAAACCTATCTGAGTTGTTTTTCTTTCTTTTTTAAATATTGAAACCAATCAAATCTGAATTTATTAAGATTTAAGTTCTGCGTTAGTGTTCATTTATGTAGTTATTACTCTCTTCGTCTTATATATATATATATATATATATATATATGTGTATATATTTTTTTTTATTTAATATCACGCATTTTATCTTATATAATTTTACACACATCACATTATTTTTTATTTTAATTTATTAATAATTAATAATTTTTTATAAATAATATTATAAAAAAATATATAAAATAAGAGATAAAATATCGATAAAAAATCTGAATTACAAAAAAAATAATTTTTTTTTCATCTACCTAAATTGTTCTTTTTTTAGTATAAAAAAATATATTTCTATTTTTACATAAATTAAAAAATTAATTAATTTAGTTAAAATAATAATTTTTAATTTATTTTTTTATAAATATTTTTATTTATATTATTAAATAATTATCTTAAAAATAATTATTATTTAATGTTAATTTTACAAATTAATAAAATTTTATTTAATGTTAACTCTTATCACCTATAAAATTTTAGCCAAGATAAAAATAATAACATAATAACTTAAATATTTTATCAAAATTAATATGTATCATTTTCTAGTCAAATATTTATATTCTTAGCATTTATATTTTGTTTAGTTGAATAAAATTAATTAATTATTTATTAATAAAAATATGATGTGATGAAATATAAAATATGAATATATTAGTAAATTAATATATTAACTACTCTTAAAAAAAAAAATGAACTATAATTTCAATAAACAAATAAAGAAAGTGTATTTATTTTTTATAGACAGAAAGAATAAATATTTTTTAATTTTAAAATATAATTAATTTATTAATATATTCTTATTTAATATATTTTACTATTAATACATCATATTTTATCAATAAATTACTAATTTATTAGACTATTAATCAAAATATACATGTATATTTTTATATTCTCATTAAATAATGAAATGATTGAGTTGTTAACACGTTAAATAATAAAAAAATTTTATTTATTTTGATACTTAATATTAAAAATAAATAATAATTATTTATTAATATAAGTGAATGGATATTTGTGAAAAATTATAACACCATAAATTTTTAATTATTTTTAAAATTTTATTTTATGAGGATTTTTAATTATTTGATTTTTAATAAATATTTATTTTAAAAATATTTAATTAAAGTAATGAATGTAAAAATATTTTTTAATATTTGATTTTAATTTTAAATTTTCTAATTATTGTATTATTATATTATTGTATTATGTGTTGTTTAATTCTTTAATTATGGAAGTATTTATTTAGTTAAATTAATTATTTTAATTATTATTTAATTAATTAATTAAAATATTTATATTTTACTAAATTATTTATTTATCATTGATAAAGAATATTCTGAAAAAACTTTCTTTAGATTTTTAAATTTAATATTGTATTATTATTATTATTATTATTATTATTGAGAGGGGCTGACTAATTGGCAATGCCAATCAATCACGAAGAGAGAGAGAGAAATATTGACTGGCTGGAAGGCTGTCATCCGGCTAGCCAATTTCGGCACGTGCGACATCAAAAGTCTCCTTAGCCGTCAATCAGCTCGCCGCCGAAAGCTTGTCACCGTTCGCCACCTAGTGAAGCCGCACGCATTGTCCAATATTTTCGCGGGCAGTGCGCTTTTTCGGCCATTTCAGCCTCCCTTCCTGGTGATTCTTGTTTTGTTATACTCCACTCGGTCTCAGCTTTTCGATAATATCCAGTTTTCTATCAACGGTGACCAGAGCCAAGATAAAAATATTTTTAAATTTAATTTAAAAAAAATAATTAAATTAATTTAAAAATGAGTTACGATAAAAATAGATATTTTCATAGAATTATAAACATTATAATATATTTTAAGTGATAAATCAAAAGCATCAATTTCTCATTTATTTAATTTATTTATTATTTAATTATATTTGAATTATTACTTTTACAGTACTTATTAGAAAAATGATACGTTGGCATGCTACATATATTTTTCAGCCTAAATTTCATTTATTGATGAACTTATGGAACAATTTTGAAAGTTTGGTGATTTATTTGTAAAGATTTTTAATTTAGTGACTAAATAGAAAATTATTACTAAAATTTTAAAAAAAAAAATTATAATAACTTATTGATTAAATATATATTTATTAAATTATAAATATTTTTTTAAAATAATAAATTATTAATTAATTAAATTTTTTTAATTAATAAAATTTATTAATTTTAACAATATATATATAAGTTTGTTATGATGGGCTGTGTGCAGAAGAACCTGCCTTCTTTGCCTGTCTGGGACAGATCCTTTAATTACAATGATTTTGAAAAATAAGGGTAAGGCGAACTCAGAATATTAAAATACAATTAATTTTATATTATTTTATAATTTATATCACATCAAATAATAATTTTATCTCTAATTATAACTTTATTTCTAACATTATTTTTTACATCAAAAAAAATATTCTTTTTATATCCTTTTTTATTTATTTTATATAATTTATTATAATTTTTCATTATTTTATAATATTTTAATAATTATCCATAAATAAATATAATTTATATATTTATTAAAAAAATTTAATTATTAATTTAGCAAAGTAATAATATAATAAATTAAATTATAATAATTTATTAATTAAAATGACTCATTTACTATTTATATATTATTTAGAATAAAAGTAAAAAAAAAAATAATAGACTTGTAAAATATTTATTTTAAATATAAATTTTTTATACATAAAATTAAAAATAAATAAATTTAATATTGATAAATAGTAAAACACTAAAATAATATTTTATTGTTCTTTAACAACATTTTGCAGGATTGATGATTAAAATGGACTGTAAAATAATATATAACACTATTTTGCAGTCCATTGGAGATTGCCTAAATAGGTATTTAAGATGATGATTAATTAATTGGATTAATAAAATGGTTTTATTCCCCTACACCACAACTGCCTATTCCCACACGCTTTCTTGTCGCGTCTACTGCACTCTCTATTTTTTCTTTTTTTCTTTTTTTCTCTGTGCCAATCTCCTTCTCCTAATGATTTTTTTTTATTATATTGTTTTTAGGGAATATGAAATTCCAATCTTAATTCTATTAAGAATATTTTTTAAGGATGCCAAATTGCTAATGAAAATAAAAGTGTTTGTTAATAGGAATTTTGTAACTAACACTTATTTGCTCTCTATATCTTATATTTTATATTTGAAAATCTCTTAGCAGAAGAATATTTGCTTGCTTATTAAAAATAATTTTATTGTAAAACAAAAAGAATTTAAAATTATTATATTTTTGATAAAAATAAATAAATTAACAATTTTTCTAATGAATAATTAATAAAAATTATTCAAATAAATTTTGATTATAAAGTTGATTTCAAATAAAAATTATTAAATTAATTTAAAAATAAGTTAAACGTTAAAAATAGATATTTTAATAGAGTTATAATTAATTACAATCACTATAATATATCTCAAGTAATAAATAAAAATATCTCAATTATTTAATTTATTTCTAAATTTATTTATCATTTTACTATATTTGAATTATTGCTTTTAGAGTATTTATTAGGAAAACTATATGTATTTAGTAATATTATCAATTTTCTTATATAGATACATATTTACAATTAATAGTTAGTTTTAATAGTATGTATCAAATGATGTTACAATAATGCTATCAAATTCCATATTTGTTGTAGTTTCAATGAATTTCATTAAATATAATGAAATTCATTAAAAATTTCAATATTGTTTATTTTCAAATTTATATTGTTTATTTTTAGTATGAATAAAAATCAAAAATATTAATTTTATTTTATGAATTTATTTTAATGAAATTTAAAATAATCAAATCAAAATTTTTCATTGTAAATATATGTGTATGTCCAATTTATTTATCAAACAGGATGAATGAGTTTAGAATTTTTTTTACAAACAATATGAATTTATTTATCAAACAAGATGGATGAATTTATAAATTTAAATATGATTTTTTTTAACAGTGTCCTTAAAAATTAAAAATTTAGATAATTTTAAATAAATAAATTTAAAAATAAAATAAATGAGTGAAAAGTGAAAATTTTAACCTATCACTTGAGATGATAATAATTATAACGAAATATAATTATATTATAATCTCCTATTTTTTCTCATTCAATTTATTTTTAAATTAATTTATTTATATTTTTTTAACATAACTATATAACTATTGTTATCGAGTATTATTGGGGCACTCACTTAAAAAATCGATTTAAATATAATTTTAACTTCAAAATCGGTTAACCTAATAAATAAATAGGTTATTTTTCTGATTGATTGATTAGGATAATCATTAATCAACAAACTAAATTCATGAATACTTAAATAAGTAGCAAATGAGTCTATTCTTCAACTGATTAATCAAGATAATCAACAAATTTGAGATTATTATTATTATTTTAGCACTAGGGAAGACAGAATTAAATTAGATCCATTATCCAGATTATATATACTTACCCTAAATTAGCTATACCTTGATGTGCAATTATTTATTTACAAGGATGAGAGAGTAATCAAATTTGAAACCTTATACCTAATAAAAATAATAATAATCTAGAAAATAGAGTTATATTTATCTATATAATTTAATATTTTGAGTTGGTTATGTTATTTATTTATATATATATATACTTGCATAAAATATCACTCTGTATATTTAATTAATAAACATTAATGAATATTATTAAATTTTTCATGGCATCACAGCTATATTGTTATCTTTCATTATAGCTAAACTTAATTCTCATAGTTGCTTTTTTATGCTAACTTGTATATTTCCTTCGTTGTTGGACTCTATAAGTTGCTTATGCATCTTCTCATGGCCATCCATTATCCTAAAAATGATTTTTTTTTCTTAAAAATAAGTTAAAAGTTACTTCAAAATTAATTCAACTTGCAGAAGCATAATAAAAATAAAAATAATCTAAAAATAGAGTTCTATTTATCAATATAACTTATAGTTAATCTTTTAATTGGTTATGTAGTGTATCTATAACAATATATTTATATAAAATATCACTTTGTATATTTGATAAGTGTGAATAATATTATCAAATCTTTTAATATCATTAATCTAAATTTATACAAACTTAAATAATTTTTAACTTGGATTTTCTCTCTTTCTCCTTTTTTTTTTTTTTTTGTTTTTTCTAGATCTAAATTTTAAATTTAGGGTTATTGTCGGTTCCTATAAGTGGTAATCCAAATTTATTATTTTCTTTATTTTTATACTTTATCTTTTCTTTTTATGATTTTTTTTTAATTTTTTTTGTTTGTTTTGAGTTTTCTCTATTTCTTTTATAGTGTCTCTATCTTTAATAATGAGATTTTCCTTTACCATTTACATGATGACTTTTATTATTTGGAAGTTCATCAATAACAAATCTTTATCAAAAGAATTGACTTAATCTATTTGAATATTTAAAAAAAAATTTACATAAATTTTTTACTCAGTCTACTTACGATTTAAGATTTTTCGGATAATTATTCTTAACAAAATTTGGCCACACTCATTATTTTTTTAGTTTATTATTATTTTTTTAAGGTTTTGTTCAAAGTCAATGTATTTAGATGAGCCAGATGATTATTAGATAAATTTTTTATTAATTTTATAATAATTCTAAAATGGAAAGTTTCTTTCTTTTGGAAAAAAAAAAAATAACCTGATGAAAAGATATATAGAAGATAAATAAATATAATATAATTATTAAAATTAACATGGGAATCAAATGAAAAGTAAAATTATAACTAGGAATGATAATTTTGACAGATAAAATTCATGCATTTTGTTAATTCATAAATAGAAAATTCCATTACTAACCCTAATTAAATATTCATTATATTTTATATAATATATACTATACTAATACATATAAACACATATAATGTTAAAAATTATTTTTAAATAAATTTATTTATATTATTGTTAATATCATATTTTATACATATAATTTATGTAAAATTGTTAAATAATTTTGGAAAAGTATAAAATACTACCTTTTAGTTTAAGTTTTTAATTAAAAGGGACCTGTGTTATTTTCATAGACACTTATATTGATGTAATCTAATTTTTTAAATACTTAACTATCAAATTCATTAATATCATTAATATTTAATTATGTGAAATAAGCTGTCAATGAAGAAAATACTAATCTCAAATATGGAATTCTCTAGATATTAGGGATCCACTTTTGAATTAAATTTTAATTAATTATAAAAATTAAAAATAGTTTCAAGAGAAAAATAATAAATTTAAAAAAATAATCTCTAATATTACTTATATAAAATTTCTTGCACTTCTTAAAAAATCAAACAAATTCATAAATTTCATAAAATATTTAATTTAAAAGTCATAAGTTATTATTCGTGAGATCAAATTTTGAGTATTCACAGTAATTGTGGCATATAATCATTAAATTGAAAATTTTTTGGATTTAAAAATTTGTTTAATTTTCTAAAAAGTATAGGAAATTTTGTATTATTGAGATTTGAAATTTGAAATTTTTTTATTTTTTATTTTTCTCTCAAAAATATTTTTATTTTTTATTTTTTATAATGATTAAATGAAAATTAAGGAAAAATTAGATTTCACATTGCCTATAAAATTTCATGTTAGAGAAAAATATACTATTAATTAATATTATATGTCAAATAAATATTAAAGATATTAAAAAAATTGATACTTAATTGTTTAAAGAAGCAAAATACACAATTACAAGAAGACAAATTCCTTCTAATAGAAGTGTTAAATCATAAGGGTTTTTTTTTTTTTTTTAATGTTTTCCCCTATAATTTTTATATAAATGTATATTTTTTCATTCATAAGAAAAAGGCAAATAGCTATTAATGAATGCATTTCTACATTTTTAGAAAAGCATTAAAACATTCATATAATTTTAATTTAGTTACTATTTAATTTTTTTTAAATGAATATTTTCCTTTAATTAAAAATAAAAAATACACCTTTATCATTCTTATTCCTAACCCACTACTTCTTTTTTTAGAAAAAATAAAACTTATATTAACATAAAAGAGAATTATATGAGAAAATCGTATATTTTGAATACAATTTTATATCAATTCATTAAAATGTGAAAGGTAAATTCAGTTCTGTATATAAAATAAATCACTTAAATTATAGATGAATAAAAAAAAATAGAATCACAGCAGCCCTACTTATCTCTTTTATCTTTAGTTCACTTGCTCATTCAAATTTACATTCCTCACATTTATAAGATAAAAAAAATGCAAAGTAACATTCAAATCTAAGAAGAAGAAAATAAGAGTCGAAGTGAGATAAAGGAAGAGAGAATAGTAGATGAATGAACGACGAAGAAAGGGATAAATTTGTCTTTTTATATTTTTAATTAAAAGAAAATACTTATTTTTTAAACAGAAAGATTAAATAGTAAATAAATTAAAATTATAAAAATATTTTAAATTTTAATATATTTCTTAAAAATAATTAAGGATGCAATTAGATAATATCTTAGAGACTAAATATAAAATTTTCCAACAAAAATTAGGTATCCCATCTGACTCAGACTTAAATCCGTGCAGTGTTAAGAGAAGTGTTTTTGTTTTCTTGTGAGCGAGTGAGGGAGAGATGACTCAATGGGCAATGAGGCTCATTACTCTATAAACAAGCAAAAATCATAAACTCCATTGTTTTTGGCACTGTTTATATAATATTTTAAAATGTAAAGGAGAATCCTTTTGGGTTTTGCTTCTCTTGCATCATCTTCTCTGATCAGCTGCATGCTTTAAAAACAGTGTCATATATAAATGTAAAATGTACAATAAGTTGACCAACTCTTTACCTTTCTGTTCTTGTTTCCTTTTTCCTGCTAGACCGTATTAATTTGGATTTTCTATTTTACTGTATGTTTTATTTTTTATTTTTTTATATATTATATCATTTATAAAAAATTATTAATTATTATAATATTTTTAAAAAATAATATAACTCATAAAAAAATATAAAAAAAATATATATATAATAAAATAAAAAATTCGGACTATGACTGTATACCTTCATATTATTTACATCATCCAAATATAATACTCTCTTCATCTAAAAAAATAATATTATTTTATTTTATTTATATATTAAGAAATTTAATTATTTTTAATTTATTATATTAATTTTATTACTTTCTTTCTAAAATATCCCTATATTATATATTTTTCAATGTTTTTTATTTTTCAATATTTATATTAATTAAAATACTCTTATTTTTATTTAAATTTATAATTTTAATATAAAAAATAAAAAATATAATTATATATATAATAATATTGATAAATTAAAAAATATATTAATAATTATTTATTAAATTAATAAAAATAAATAAATTATAATTTAAAATAGATAAAAAAAAATATTTTTTGAACACAGTAAATAATAAAAGTTACATTCACGGATCACACCACCATTACTCTACTATAGCTTGCTCTAAATTATTTTTTCTTTCGTGTAAAGTAAAAAATCTCTTAGGTTTTTGAAATTTATAATAATATTTCATTAAATAAATTATTTCAAATAATGAAATAAATATTAATTCGTCGTTAGTTCCTTAGACTTTTAATGTATTTCATTTTTTTATTTAACAGATTAACAGTATTTTTGGATAATTTTTATATATTTAAATTAAATTTTCTCTTAATGAGTTTAAGGCTATATTTAGGAATGTACAATGGGTTGTTTCCATGAAATATTTTCATTTATTTAAATTAAAATTAAATATTAACCGAACCAAATTTACCGAACTAATTGTAAAACTAAATTAATCACATTAAAATATTAAATTTCATTTAAATCAGTTATATTATGTTTTTTCGGTCAATTTGAAAGTAAATAAATGTTATAAAATATTTATTTATTTATATAAAAAAGTAGAAAAAAAAAATTAAATCATTACATGAAATAAAATATTAAAAATATTGATTATATTTTACAAAGAATTATTTCGAGAATGATTTAATATAAATATATCTTATCTTATTTATTTAAATAAATATTATAAATATACGATAACCCAATAATTATTCTTATATTTTTACATAAAAATGTCTCTAATATATTTATATAAAAATTAAAAATATTGGTCACCCTTTATAAAAAATTATATATACATATAGAATAATTTATTAATATTAAAAAATAAAAATATCGATCGATTTAATTAATTCTAATAAATGAAATTTTTAATTTAATTGAAAATCGAAAACCATATTTTTTATATTTTTAATCAAGCTGAAATGATGATTTTATTTAACTAAAGTATATCAATTCAGTTTTTACTAGTTAATGCTCACCCCTAGCTATATTTGATATGTGAGAGATTTTCAACAATTCATAAATTTGATATAAATATTTCATCTGGTATAACATAAATAAAAATTAAATTAAAAATTATTCAAAATTTATCTTCCACTACACTACTCCACTTTGAATATTTTTAAAATCCTATAAAAATTTTAAAAAAAATTCATTTTAATTAATGAATTAAATTTTATAAATTATTTTTTATTAAAAAAATATCATTAAAATTTATGAATTTTATGTTTATATTAAATAAGTAAAATTATGTAAATTCATGAAATAAAAAAATTTAAATTTAAATTCTCTATAAATTTTAATAAATTTTACGAATTTTAAAATACTTAATCCAAAATCATCTAATTGAGAATAAAATTAAGAATAAGAACAAAAATAAAATGAAGAGAACAAGCTACTTTACAATAGTAATTAATTCTTGGAAATTATTGTCCAGAATTCTTTTGCTCAAGTGTGCTAAGGTAATAATAAAGATAAAGAATTATAAAAAATATGATTTTGTAAAAATTTAATTTATTTAATTAATTGTTCATCTGTAGAATAAATTAATTTTATTTTTTTATAAATGGGGATAAAATAAAAAATAAATAAATTTATTCATTTATTTAATTTAAATAATGAAATTTAATTTAAAATTTTTTAGTTTAATTATATTGAATTTGAAGGGATGTGTGTGTATCTTATCTAAACAGTTCCTATATAAAATAGAAAAATATATCTAATTAAGGTCAAACTAAGAAAATGCAAAGTCATATTGTTCCATTAAAGATATATGAAATGGACCAATTAAATTTAAAATACGTTGACAAAAATGTATGCACAAATTACAAATAGCAGCATTTATGATTTATCTGATATGTTATGATCTCTCAAGCTGAAATGTTTGACCTAATGATCAGCTTGACATGGAAAAGACAATGACAAGTAGGAAATAAGCAAAATAATAATAATAATAATAATAATTTTGAGTGGATTGAAAAAAATTTTCAATATAAAATTAGATTTAAGTAAATCAGGTAAAAATTTTTTATAAATTAATTTTTTTTTTCTGAATTGCCCCTAATGATAAGTTATACGGATGGATTTAATTATATATACAATGATAATTTTAGATTAAAAATATGTATTGATTAAATATTATCAATATAAATTTAGAAAATATTAATCTTCCTCTTATACAACTCATAATTTTTTTTATGAAATAATATTTGTAATTTGATTGTGAATAAGCATATATGTGATACTACTTTCTTTTAAATTTTATTAATCCTCATTGTAAATAAAATATAATGTCCATCGAAATATATACTAATAATTTCCCAAAATACAATAAATCCTATGTCTAATTGCATTTGCTTAAACAAAATTAGATCTTTAGAGTACTATTGGAGGGTACAAGACTACATAAAAACATATATGTAGTTATGTAATGCTAATTATATGCAAGTGGTGTATTAGAAGATGAAATGAGAGTAATTGAGTTATAAATGAAATGAGTGCTTTATTTTTAGTAAGGGGAAGAACAAATAAAACTACACATTATAAAGTCTATGGGTATAAAATCCCACAAATATCATGAATCAAAATACTGGACAGTCTCTGAGGGGCTCTGCAAAATCATGTGTGTTGATGCTGACATCCGAACCCAAGTGTGCTAGTTTTTTTGCGCAAAAATTATCTTCCCTAAAAATATGCTTGATGGCAATCCTCCAATTTCTTTTAGCCAATTCCTGGATGACATGAATTAATGAGCTCGCCCCATTAGTCTCCATTTCTTTACTGTGAATCAATTGTACTACAAAGGTATTATCATATTCTAAAACAATATCTCTCGCTCCTGTAGTCCAAGCAAGATTCAACCCTAGAAACACTACACACAATGCTGCCAACATGATTGAGCAAGCCCCCAAGTTAGCAGCGAATCCCCTAACCTATGCACCTACGTGAGATCTAATCAAACCCCCAGCTGAAGCCAAACTTGTACAGGTGCTATGTGAGCCATCCGTGTTAACTTTGTATTGCCCCTCCCTAAGCATTTACCAGCCAATCTAAAGAATATTCTTCGCCTGTGTGCCTACACTAACAAAAGTATTCAAATGTCTATAATTACAAACTTCATGAGCAAAGCTCCTAATCACTTGCGCTATATCTCTGGGAATTACAAAATCTTCATCAAATAAACATTTGTTTCTCCAAGATCACATATACCAATAACATATTCCAAATAATAAATTCCATGGAACCCCTTTCACCCTAGTTTTGTCCTCCTTAAGATTATTCATAATCCAAGAATTGAAATTCATGCTAAAAAAAGCTATATATATATTAAAGCTATGAGGGATCAGTGTTAATCATACCTGCTGTGTAAACACCCACCCACATAAGACATGGAGAGTATCTTCATTATTGATAAGTCAAGTTTCACATAAAGCCTTCAAAGCCATGTGTCTCCTTCTTCTCTCCTCCTTAGTGAGTATCCTGTTCTGAGTAGCTAACCACGAGAAAGTCTTCACCCTCTCAGGTCCCTTCCATTTCCATATAGTGTTCCATTTAGTGTTAGAATAGAGTTAATCATCACTATTTAGGGACATGTATGTAGATTTAACTGTGAAAGCCCCTGACTTCGAAAATCCCCAATACATACTATCCTCCCCCATATCTGGAGAAGGGGTTTGTGTTGCAGCCATTTGACACAATTTCGAAAAAGGCAACATATTATGAAGCACATTCCAATTCCAATATCCATTTGAATCCACCATATCCACCACTTTACTATTCATTATAGCAGGAGGGAGAGGGCACATAGTATACCAAATCAGTGGCTTTGTGTCCTGAAACTAGGTGTCAAACCAAAAACTAGTCCTACGTCCATTCCTAATACTCCACTTCACATATATCCATATGTAGTACCAGATCTTCATCATACCTTTCCAAAGCTAAGAAACCTTAGAAGTATTCTTATAGACCAGCAGATCTTCTACTACCCTGCAATATTTACTTTTTAAGATCTTCACTCATAAAGCCTCTAGTTTAGAGAGCACACCCCATACCAGCTTTAATAGAAAAGACTCATTCACATTTTTGATATTTCTTAGGTTTAGACCCCTACCTTCTTAGGTTTGCAAACCATCTTTCACTTCACCAAAGGGATTGAGCTCTTCTCATTATTAAAACCCCACACAAATTGTTTGCATTGTCTTTCAATTTCCTAGGACAAGACTACTGGGATGGTTGTAGACTGCATCACACAATTAGGGATTGCAGAAAGAATAACTTTGGTTAAAGTCACTCATCCAGCCAAAAAGAGCTTTCTTGCTTACCACCCAAATAACTTCTATTTTATCTGATCCAAGATATAGTTGTAAGTTTGCTTGTTTACCCTGAAATGAAACAGTGGAACACCTAGGTACTTTCCCAAATCATTGGTGAGGTTAAATCCACATTTGCCACTGATATTCAAAGCTAACTGAGAATGAACATTTCTAGATATAAAGATCATAGTTTTACTAGCACTTACTTTTTGACCCAAAGCAAGAGAAAATTTTTCAAACACACCCTGAATAATCTCAATTTGGGCCGTGAAAGCTTCAACAAACAACATAAGGTCATTAGCAAAGAAAAGGTGTGAGAGGTAAGGCCCATTTCTTGAAAGCTTAATAGGTTTCCAAACACCTGAGTTCATCACATCCATAATCCCATGAGACAAGCGCTCCATGCACAAAATAAAAATGAAGGGAGACAAAAGGGTCTCCTTGTCTAATACCTCTTGTAGGATAGAAGAACTCTATTTCCTCCCCATCCCATAAGACACTCAATGTTGTGGAAGAAATGCAGCTCATGATAATGGAAATGATTTTTTGTAGCATATTGTGAGACCTCGCCTAAGCACCTTCCATCCCGTGGGGTCCATTTTTTTAGAATAAAATTGGGATGCTCAATTGGGACGATTTCTCACAGATTGAGAGATGACCTTATCGCCTTTTGAAAATGATTTTGATGTTTCGAAGCCGCCACCTTAAGTTATTTTTGTTGAAAAAATTTAAGGTAAAAACCCATTTTGACTTCAATTTTATCCCAAAGGAAAATAAATGAACTAGTCTTTGAAACCAAAGAGAATTCGAGGACTAGATTTTCAGTTGAACTTGGCTTCTAATTTTAACCTTGATTTACAATATTTTCATAAGCAATTTAAAGGATGAGATATAAAGATGCATGAGCAAGTAAGTGAATGAACGAAAGCGATGAAATAAAGCAGTAAAGCAGCTAAGAGAATGATATATTAAATTATTACAATTCAAAAATCTCAAACTAGGGGATATCAACTATAGCTCTTATGGGTTCTAAGTCAATCACACATTCCCCGTAGAATACATTCAACAGAGCAATTAATTAAATCAATTAATAGAAAAGAGCTGGTTTTTAATATTTTTGGGTTTGAAGCTCTTAGATAGCTTGCCTGTGTATCCCATCGAATGGGAATCAAAACCCACGCAGTTCTTCTTTCTTGCGAATGAGGATTGATTTTATGCCTAATTTATCATGTTTTGATTCTTTATTTTGATGCTTTATCAAAGTAAAGAAAATGATTTAGGAGACGATACCTTCTCCCTTGGTCTTTGGGGAGGCGTCTATCTGATTACACGCCCGAATTGGAGTTCCACTTTGGATTGATTTGAAGCACAGGAAGACGGTCAGATTGTCTTTTATCTGGCTTTTTTAGGGAGGCGGTGGTCTGATTGCTCTCCCGGATAGGAGTTTCACCTTGGATCGGTTGAAGCCTGGAGGACGGTCAGACTGTCTTTTTTCTTGCTTTTTGGGAAGGCAACGGTCTAATTGCTTTCCCAGATCAGAGTTCCACTTGGGATCAGTTGAAGCCCGGAAAGACGGTCAGATTATTTTTTATCTAATAATTCAAAAGAAATAAGTAAACCAATATAGTGATTTTATATTTGAGAACAATTTTGAGGCTCCACAAGCCTCGGATTTAGTCATTCTTTAGCTCAAAGAGAACTAAAGAAAATGGGCTCCATAAGCCCTACAAAGTTATTCTTTAAACACCAATAAAGTTAAAGAAAATAAGAAAAATAGGTATATGAGGGAGAATAGATGAAATTTAAGAAGAAAATTTGACTTCTAAAGATTTCGAGGCCATTTGAATGTGGAAGCGGGTCAACTATTTATAGGCAACCTGGTGCCACCGGAGGGGGTGGCGGCGCCGTTGAAGGGCGGCAACACCTTCCCTTGAGGGTGGCAGCCAAGGCCCGGACCCAGTTTTGATGATTTCTAAGTTCGTCGATGCGCAGGTTTGGTTTCGGTTTGTGCCGATCGGTTAGGCACAAGTCCGATGGGTGCAAAAAATGAGGGTTTCTTGAATAAACTGCCAACTAAGCCTATCATAGGCTTCCTCCAAGTCCATTTTTATTGCCATATAACCCTTGCCACTTCTCCTACTGCACATTGTGTGAATTACTTCCTGGGCTATGACTATATTATATGTTATGTGTCCGCTAGGAACAAAGCTTGTTTGATTATGCATGATCAACTTGTGTATAACTAGTTTTAGCCTATTAACTATGAGCTTTGTTGTAATCTTGAAAATAACATTGCCGAGGCTAATAGATCTAAATTGGGCTAGGAATTCAGGCCTGTCCACTTTAGGAATGAGAACTAACAAAGTCTTACTGATTTTGGGGTCCAAAATCTCTTCCTCATAGACCTTTCTAATAGTGTTACAAATCACTAGTCCTAATATATGCCATTGCTTCTGAAAGAACAAGGCATGAAAACCATCTATCTTAAGAGCCTTTAAAGGGTCCATGCTAAACAAGGTTTGATGCATTTAGGGTACCTTTGGGTCTCGAACTCTGATTGGGCTCAAATTTGACAGGTCAATCCGAAATGAGCCCGGGAACAAAACACACAACTTTGCTGTGATGTCCATCATTTTCTCACATTTCATAGTCGTTTTGATGTGTTTTTAGGCATTTTAATATTTTTAGGGATATTTTCGTTATTTTATTATTTTTGTTTAATTGTGTTTAAGGTTTAATTAACACCTTATAAAAGGGTATTTTAGTGTTTCTTTAAAGGGTTGAATTTTGATTATTTTAATAAACACAATTAAGAGAGACGATTTTCTCTTTTATCAATCTAATCTTTTATTTAGCCTCAATTCTTTATTGTTTGACATCACGGTTCTCTTGATCTCTTCACTAAGAAAAGATTTACCCAACTCATGAATATGCTCAATATTAAGAGCAGGGAAACCACTCTATATCACATACTCAGGCCTGTTAGGAAGATCTTCCGTATACAGCTTTTTTAAAAAAATCCTTAGCCATGGCTCTAAGTGCCTCTTAATCATCACACCATTGCCCATCTCCATCTTTCATCATATTTATTTTGTTTCGTCTCCTTTTAGCTAAGGTGGTAGCATGAAAATAAGTGGTGTTCCTATCCCCCGAATGCTAACCATTTTGCCCCTAGACTTTTGGAACCATAGGAGTTCTTCTTGGCTCAGAAGTTCTTCATACTCCTGTCTGAGCTCCCACTCCAAAACCTTCAGCCTGTTATCCTCTATGAATTCTAGGGATTTTTAGACACCATCCAAGCAAGCAAGGACTCTTCTTTACTTCTTATCAATAATCCCAAAACATTCTTGATTCCATTTCAACAATTTTTCTTGCAAACTAAGAAGGGAGGTACTTAAGTTATCATCCTCCTGCTAGTTAGCACCAACAAAGGAATTGAAATCCTCTTGAAGCAGCCAAGGAGCCAAAAATCTAAAAGGTTTTCTTCTCTGAAAAGACTAAGACTCCTTTCCTGCAAACAACAGAGGGCGATGATTAGATTGAATTTTTGGAAGATGGGTGACTGTCAAGTCTGAAAACTTTTAATTTCAATTTGTGTTACACATAGCACGATCCAGTCTTTCTATAGGGTTTCCCCTATATTAGATATAGCACGGACCATAAGTTCTTTATTTAATACTTGTTAAAAGGGCATAAATCCAAGAATTCAAGGGACATATCTCTTTGTGAATATGCATCATAACTTAGTATTTTCCCTGTTTCGTAATAAATGTTTTAATTTTTTTTTTGATATGTTCAAATTTAATTATCTCATTTCTTAATTTAAACTATATTTCATCTTAATTTAATAATAACACCCTCATTAAAATGTATTAAAAAATAAAAAAAATTAATTAAGAGATATAAAATATAAGAAAATTATGAAGATGGAGAGAGATTAAAGTAATTAATGAATTAAAATAATAAATGAATTAAAAATATTAAAATAAATAAAAAAAAAATTTCTTCATAATCATATATTTTGCAATTAAAATATTTATTATGGAGTAAAACCATTCAAACAAACACACCCTTACATATATATATATATATATATATATATATATAT
>CANXYC010006351.1:0-10812 GCA_948193065.1 Aleurites moluccanus | reverse complement strand
AAGTTTAAAAGGAAATTAAGAAGAAATATTGAGAGTTTAAAAGGGATTTATGAAAAACCGAATGAACCGTCAATCGGGTAGAATTTTTTTTCCTTTTTTTCGAGATTCTCAAGAGATCAATAACCAAAATTAATTAAGGACAATTAAATATAGATATTAAAGAGAATTATTGAATTCATTTGAGAATTTAATTGAATGAAATAGGTAATGAAATAATTAATTCTATTTAGAAGCTCTAAATAAGTTTAATTGTAAGCATCGCATAGAACTTGATTTTTAATTAAATAATTATAGCTCTTTTGACAAAGTGACGTTAATGAACATTAAAATAGACATTATAAAGAGTATATTAAAAATATATGGGGGAGAAATTAAATATAGAAAAGTATTTAAAGAATTAAAGGGAAAATGAGATAGAAATTAAATTAGAGAATGACAAAATGGTAAATAGTAATTTTAAACCTATAGACATATATAACCCTTAGCCCAAATGAAAACATCTTCTCCATTTGAACCCACCATAGCTAGCTACCATTGTAGGAGCTTCAAGGGTTTCAATTTCTTCACACCATATCCAAAACCCATGATCCAACCTTCCATCCTTCACAAATAATCATCCTTATCCTTTCTAATTAAATTATTTGGGCTTGGATCAAGCATTTGGAGCTAAGGATATCAAGAGGTAATTTCTTCACCTTGCTCTAAAGTTTGATTTTTTTATTGTAAATGAGAGAATGGAGGTTGGGTATTATTTCTATAGAGTTAGAATTGGAGGAAACATGTTAGATGGGAAGATTGAGTTAGGGTTTAGTTTAGGTAAAAATTTTAATTTTTGAATTAGTGTAACATAAATTAAATTGATAGTGTAAGAAACCTTATATGAGGTTATATATAAATAATTAGTAATTAGAAATGGAATTGAGGCTTGTTGTGTGAAGTTGTGTGTTGGGGGGAAATTCTGAAATTTCAGAATTTCTGAAATTCCTGGTTGTGAGCAGAATATTGAGCCCTCAATTTCGTAGCCTTAAATTCAGAAATAGGAAAATCATAAAACATAAAAGTTGTAGCTACATTGTCCAGATTATATATGTAGAAGTAAGTTTTGCCCAATTCATGCTGTGTTGTGAGATACAAAGCTATGATCAGGACTAGATCGGGTTAGGGTTCCACTGAGATACCCTACTGAGTTTTACATTTTATAGGACCTTAAGATCTTATTCAGGGGAAACTCAGAACATGAAAAATGTTCCTTTATGTCTTAGCTAAAAACTATGAAAAGATAATGGGAATTTTACACTTATATGCTGAGTTATAAGTGAAAGAGGGAAGACTATTCGGGTGAAAGTTGTAGGCTGCTTGTAGGGTTGCAGGCCCTAGTTTAGAAATTCATCATAAATTGTGTGGTGACCAAAATGGCCTCAATTTCAGATATGTTAGATGTCTAGTTTAATTAGGAGAAAGAATTGTAATAGTTGGATAAGTGTAATGGGAGATATTAGTAAACGAACCAGGATTGCCAAAACCTAAGGGGGGTTTTCAAAGTTACTTTAGAATTTGTGTAATTCAACATTGGATTGGATCTAAATTGTGTTTAAATTGTATTATAGCTTCAAGGGGTAAAGAAAAGGAAGCTTAAAAAGGGAGCTTAGTTTGGGTGTTTTGGTTTATAAGGTGAGTAACTAGATATTACTTCATTTGTAATTGTTTCCAATTCTAATTATTGAAATCACCTTGTAAGCTAATAAATATTAAGTAATGCACATTGTTCCTCTTCTTTGAATTTTATTTCCATTCAAGCATGTTTTCATCGGATTTATCGTTGCATGTAATTGAATAATCTATTGAATCCCATATTTTTTGAATAACCAAATTTGGATATATATATGATATCGAATTCTTAACCTATTCTAGTAAAACAGATGTGTAAATTCACTTTACTTCTGAATGCATCCTTGGTATTAAGTAATTCGGATTATAGCCATTGGAATGACTTGACTTATTATCTTTTATCGAAAACCTAATTGATATCTTTCAGATAATTACTTAATTATTGTTACATAATTGATATGAGCATTGTTAATGTTATTGATAAATGCATAATGGACCTTAGGTCATTATGTAATAAACCCTATTAATGTATAGTATGTACATGACAAATATCCCTCTCAATGGGGCTATGATAATACATTGAGACTTTGTGCACATTGTACTTTTTGACTGACCCTAGCTAGAGGGGGGTAAGGCTCTAGCCATGCGGTCCGACCAACCGTATGACTACCATGTAGGCATGCTACCAAAATGTAGCCTCTACTGAGTTTTTTGGTATATTGATTCTCTGTCAATATAATGAAATACATTGGTATTCTCATTATTATTAATTTATATAGCATTTGTTATAACCAATTGTTGATAACCAATTCATTGATATACCTTTAAATTTCATTTGACGATGTTCTTTACAATGACTATGATTCCTTTTATTATTATTTGATATTCATTATTATGTGTATATATATATATATATATATATATATATGGAACCAGTATCTGTCTTGTAAACGACATTGAATACCAAGCCACAAGTGTGGTAATATGTTGTTACTCACTGAGATATTCGTATCTGACTCTTGTGGATTTATATTTTTCAGGAGCAAGGTAGATAGAGGTGATTCCACTTCTTCCCTCTTCCTCCGGAATGAACTTTTCTGTATCTATGTAAAGATTCTTTATTTTGTAATTATAGATTTTTTTAGTAGTTCCATGGTTTTGTAATGAAGGATTTAGTAAGATAATATGAAAAAAAAATGAAGTTGTGTAAATGAGATGTAAAATATTGAGTTGAGAAAAAGGTATTAAATGTGATATGCATGCTGTAGTATGAGATGAATAAGGGAATTGAAGTGGTGATTTGTGCAGGTTGTGTTATTGTTGAATATGAAAATAGGGACATGAATCCTAGGATAGATTGTAGAAGTAGGGAAGTTATGGCGAATTTTCTGTAGAAATACAGAATAGAGTTTTACAGGTTTAGGTGGCCTTATGCCTTCCCTATACCTTAAAATCGTCACATTTCCTGAAATTGGGATGTGACAACTAATTATGTATTTATTTTATTATAGTGTAAATATAATTACTAATTATACTTTTTATAATATCGCAGGCCAGATTTATCATCATTATCTACTTATAAAGAATAGTTTGAATGTGTTAATTAAATATTAATTATGTAATATATTTTTATTTAGTATGGTACGAATCCTTTGAACTTTGTTTAAATAATTCTATATATGTTATGATAAATTAATGTAAGTTTTATATTTTTATATTAAACCCGCGGCACTGCGCGGGTGCTCTTATCTAGTATATATATATATATGGATCATTTGTAGTGTGATTATGGTATTAATACAATTAAAAATTATTGGGTATTTAATAATAATCTTAAGTATTTTCAACTAGTCTCTAAGAGTACATAACTTCTTGACTTAATACATTCTAACTTATGTGACTTTAAATGCTTCACAATTATATATGGTCGGAAGTATTTGGTCACTTTTATAAACAATTTTTCAAGATATTATCATATTTATCTATTAAAATCAAAGGATGAAGTATTTGAAAATTATAAAATTTTCAAGAGTCGTGTTGAAAATCAATTAAACTTGAAAATTAAAAGATTTAGGAGTGACAGAAGAGGATAATACAAATTGACAAAGTTCAAAGAATTTTGTAACTCTCAAGGCATAATACTTGATACTACTACTCCTTACTCACCTAATCGAATGGCATAGTTGAACGTAAGAATAAGGCGTTAACAAAAATATTAAACTCTATGTTATTGACAGCCGACGTGCCTTTTTGTTATTGGGGAGAAACATCTTTGACTGCATGCCACATTTTAAATAGAGTGCCACATTCTGAGACAAAATTAATTCCTTATGAATTATGGCATAAATATCCTTATAAATATGACACTCTTAAAACTTGAGGCTGTATTACTTACCTTAGGATATCAGATCTTAGGAGACTTAAGATAGGTCCTATGACCAACACTTGTGTATACCAACACTTATAGTGGATAGTGCATCAAATCAATTTCTAGATCTATCTATCAATGTGGTTATAGAATCTAGGGATGCAATATTTTTTAGGATAAATTTCTAAGAGATCATGGAATGATATAACCAGGCACTATAGAAATTATTTCAAAACCTCCTATAGAAATTGCAACAAATTCATCTGACACTTCTCAAAATAATGAATCACTATCTCTGAGAGTATCTACAAGAGAACGAGTTCCCAAAACTGTTGGTGGAAGGATTTTGTCACTTACCATTTAGAGGATGATCCATTTACTTATAAAAAAGTGATGAGATCTGGGGATTCCTTGTTATGGGCAGAATCCATTGATGATGAAATGTGCTTTCTGTTACAAAATCAAACTCGGTAACTAGTCAATTTGCCAAAGAGAGCTAAGACTATAGGTTGTAAATGGGTTTTCAAGAAGAAACTTAATCCTGACGGATCTATATCACGTTATAAAGCATGTTTAGTAGCTAAGGGATATAGTCAAGTCCATGAGATAAATTATTTTAATGTATATTCTCGGGTCTGTTACTTCATTACGATTAGAATTCTTCTTACTTTAGCATGTATTGAGCATTATGTTGTGCATTAAATGGATGTAAAGACAGATTTCCTTAATGAAAATATAATAGAGGAAATCTACATGAACCAACCTGAAGGGTTTGTCATGAAAGGTTTTGAGAACAAAGTTTGTGAATTAAACAAATCTTTGTATGGTCTAAAACAAGCATCTAAATTGTAGTATAAAAAATTTGACAATGTAGTACTGAGCTTAGGATTTAAATTCAATTATTCTGATAAATGACTTTACGTCCGTTATGTGTCAAACAAGGTTGCGATTATTTGCTTGTATGTGGACGATATGTTGATATTCGGTTCAGACATTTCTGCAGTAAATGCAGTGAAAGTCGAATTGGCTAAAGTTTTTAACATGTCAGATCTTGGTGCAGTAGATACCATTCTTAGTATGAAAGTAAGTTTTATAAGATAAGGTATCACCCTTATCCAAACTCATTACATTGAGAAACTACTTTCTACATGAGGATGCAGTGAGTGCAAAGTAGTTGAGACACCATATAATCCTACTAAACTACTAAACCCTAATGGGGGGAGTCAGTATGAATTAGTTAGATTATTTCAAACTGATTGGTAGTCTCATATATGCAATGATTTACACTAGACCAGACATAGTTTTTACAATTTGCATGCTGAGTTGTTTCGCTAGTAATCCTGGTCAGGAGCATTTGGATGCTCTCATGAGGCTAATGAGATATCTTAAGGGTGCTCTATATTTTGCTCTATGTTACAGTGACCATCCTCCTATCTTGGAAGATTTTCTGATGCATCATGGTGCTCAAAATTAGGAGGCAATAACTCTACCAGTTATTATATTTTTACAATAGGCAGAGAAGCTGTTGCTAGAAAATCCAAGAGACGGACTTGTATTGCTTTGTTGTCTATGGAATCAAAACTTTCTGCTCTAGCTTCAGAGGAGGAGAAGCATAGTGGATAAGATATCTGATCCTAGATATTCTATTGACTCGTTTAAAAATTAATTCTTTTAGTTTATTCTGTTATAATCAAGTTACAGTTTCAGTAGTGAAAAATTCACTCTTTAATGGTAAGAGGAGGCATATTAGGCTGAAACATGCGATATTGTATTATCTTATAGAACATGGTATCATCACTTTGGTCGATGTGCGATCGAAGGATAATATGGCAGATGCTCTCACAAAGGGGCTGAACAAAGATCGAATATTCAAAATTGTGGAGAAATGGGGTTAAAGACCATATAGACAGGTATTAATGTACATCTGTGTTATTTTGAATTTTCGAATCTCCCTTTGTTGATTAAGATAAGCACTCGATAATATTTTGTTGATGCCTACAATTACTAATATATCATTTCATATTTGATGATATATCCTTTTGAATTAATTATCTAATTACATGTATAATGAGATAATTTATCTCCATTTGAATGTTCTGTTTAGAGCAATTGCTTCATTCCTTATTTGATAATACAGCTTAACTAAATTTGAACTTGACAACTGTAACATTTCATATAAAAACATGAAATATTATATAGTTAATATATTTTTATTATTTTTTAGTTAGTCTATATATAATAAATTTAATTCACATATATTTTTATATTAATATTCAACAATCAAAATTATCAAAAGATAACACTTAAATTAATAAACAATTAATAATAATAATTGACATATATTAAAATATTTTAATAAAATATATAATAAATAAAACTATAGAAAACGTAAGCTTATAATTAGTTATATATAAGTATTGATATATTAATTTAAACTTTTTAGATATTATTAATAATTTTTTTATCTTAGTAATTTTATTTATTTTTAAAAATTAATAGATATAATATATATATTAGTAAAGTTTCATATTAAAATAAATTTTAAACTAATTTTATTAAATTATATATATATATATATATATATATATATATATATATATATATATATATATTAATTTTTAGTATTTTATTTCTTATTACACAACAACTAAAATTTTATGTTAATTTTTATATATGTAATTCAAATTAATTTTTATAAAATATGATTAATTATCTTATTGAAAATTTAATTATTAAATCATTAATTTTTATTTATAATTTCTTATACATAATATAATTTATAACAATTATATTATTTTCACATTTAATTTATAAATTTTAAAATTATATCACAAAGTACTATATAGTAAATAATTAGTTATTAAATAACTAACACAAATACTTATTAATAAGAAATTAATAAAAAAATAATAAATATTAATATAAGTGCTAAATAATAATTAATTAATTAGTAATAACTAATTATAAGTGTTAAGTAATAAATAATAACTAATTAACTAATTATAATTATTAAATATTAAATATTAACTATTAATTTTTTTTAATATTTTTAAATTACATATAGAAAATTTTAAAATGAAAATAAATATTTTTTAAAAATAATTTTTATGTGTCTCGATCCAATCCAACCCATAATTCGCAAATTAACTCGAATTTGACCCGAAATCTTTTTTTTAGTCAATCCGACTAGCTCTCAATTTGAAATGACCCGTTCAAGACCCGCCAAAAAAAAACACCCGAATTGATTCGAATCCAAACTGATCCGAATTTGAAATGACCCAACTTGAATCTTCCTGACCAAACCCATTTGCCACCTCTGTGCATTATTGACCATATTAGTAATATGATGTCAAGTTAATACATTATATGCAATCAACTATTTGTTTCTGCATAGCAAACTTCACATCAATTCAGGATACCCAATCTCAATAATTATTTATTTTTGATAAATTTAGACTTTTTTTTTATGATAATTTCAATAATATCATTAACTTTATTATACATTAATTTTATATTTGCATTTTGTATATTGAATTCAATGTTTATTTCAACAATAAATTAAGAAAAGTTCATTTGACACTCATTTACTAAATTATCTATCAGATCCAAAAAATAGAACATGACAGTCTTAGAGTGTGAGACTCACCTACACAATCAAAACCTTTGAACTCCTGCTATAAACTCATCAGCTACTAGTTTTCATATTCCATCCCCATTTCAACTCCAACACATATTTCTCATATTTCAAACCATCATCAACATTTAATTTTCTAATCCATAATATGCTAATTAATTAATTTACATTATATATTTAAGTATTATATAGATAAGTTACTATCTATTTAACCATAGAGCTACTACAGAATTACAAAACAAGTAAACTACTATGAGTCATTGAATAATCAATACAATAGGGGTTATAGATATAATTAGGCTCAAATTCAATGTTAAGGTTATAAGAAAAGTCATATCAAATCGGTCAAGTTTTCAATGATTAAATTTGGTAACTATAAAGCATATTAACAATAATGCTATAATAATCAATACAGAAATTTTACATAAAATGAAATCAATTTCAAATGATTAGGCTAGGTTTATGTTCCATAAGTGTCAATATGTCAATTGGTATTAAATTCAAGATTAAACATTTGGTGGATTAAAAATTGAGTTTATTGAGGCATTTTAACAAACATATGGCATACATGAATTTAACAAGTAATAGTTGAGGTTTTGGGTCAATGATGGGTAAGCCAATTCATCATTCCACAACAACACAATCAAAATGAGGTAATGAAATATCAAACTCATTTAACAATCAAGGGAAATAAGCTAAATTAAGCTAGAAAAATCAAGTAAATACAAAGAAATCAAACTTAGAGGCATTCGACCATTCATGGGGAAATTAGGGGGAAGGATTTAAAAATTCAAATGAAACAATTTTCATGCATAACAATATATTTATAACTCACCTCAACACTTTATTGAATCAAAAACACTTTAGGAGCATCAAAATTCAATTTATTCCTACTTGCCCTTCAACAACATCATCACTATTCTTTCTTGGATTTCTTGTTTCTACAATATAAATTTACTTGGAATTCTTATTTCTACAATATAAATTTAGCATGTTTTAGACTAATTTTAATATGAAAAATTATAATCTAAACTTATCAAATCCTAAGTTTTGACATAATCTCCATTTCAAGTTCTAATTAATCTATTACCTAATATATATTTCTATTTACTTAAATAACCATATATATCAATCATTCTAATCATAATTAATGGAAAAGAAATGAGTTTAAACTAGTTACCTCAAGTTTTTTAATGTTCCTAACTTAGCTCCCTTTGATGAATTTGGATTTCCTTATGGTTTTTGATATAAATTTTGATAGCTTTTAGGTATTTAGACTTTAATATTGATGTAGGATTAATTAGGTTTAAATTTAATTGAAATTTGATGGATGGATTTTTGGTTGAAAGAAAAAGAAATGGAGGAGGAATTCGACTACTTTGGGAGAAGAAGGAGGAAATTTGTATCAAAATAGAATTATCTAAAATTATTAGATATTTTGGGTAATTTTTGATATTTATGGTTTGGCCCCAAACTTTTATTATTTACAAATTGGTGTTGAATTTTTTATATTTTCACTTTGACCCCAAAACTCATTTTACATACTACTAGTTTCCATAATTTATTTTTCATATAAATTTTAGGTTTCATAATTAATTTGGTGAAATTCTATATTTAAGTAATTTAGGTATAAAATTTGAAATTTAGGTATTAAAATGTTATTTTACCTTAAACTGTCTATTTAGGTACTAAAATATTATTTTACATCTAACTATCTAATTAAGGATTATAAAGTCAACTATAGTAATTATGGTGTCACACCGCAACTCCAATGGTACGACGGTCCTAGGGTAAGGGTAAGCTTAAGGCCACCGTAAACTCGTAGAACCCTCATATCCTGGATCTCATACAAATTTCATATTTACATCATATATGATTATCATTAAAATATTCATTTCTAAAATTCATATAATCATAATTCATATCTTTATATTCATCATTTCATAATTTCCTTTTGTTCCTTACTGATCAAAAGATACATCTGTAATATCTGTCATTTTGAAGTGCATTTGTTGATTTTATTTGTTTGGAGAATTTTAAATTTTAAATGAGAAATTTGAAAATTTCAGAAACTTTTATTTTTAACTGCAGCAGAATTCAGTGTTGACCATTACTTGCTCTAAAAGACATAATTAGGTAAGGTGTAAAATATGAAAGTTGTTAATTTATGTCTTAGCTTTAATTTTGTAAAATGGTTTGGTAAAATTCTGAGTATGTGGTGAGTTGTGTCTATTTGAGCAAGGCTGGTCTGGATGAGAATTCCTACAGGGATGCAGTACATGTTTGGAATTTTTGGGAATGACTGAGGTAGAATTTATTGAAGTTGTAAACATGAAATATGTTTCTGTGTATGTTGAGATGATGTCTGTAAAATTTCAGAATTTTTGGATAGGTATATCTCAGTGGAGAGTGTTTTGTATCAGGGTTGTTCGGTTGGATTTTGATGCAGGAGTCTAGGTGACTTTTGGAGAGTCACCACTGTCTGTATGTTGATTAGTTTGATATGAAATTTGGATATGTTGTGCTTCTGTCTGTTGATTTTAAGTGGCAAGGAGAATTGATGAGTTTGGATTAGTGTAGCTCATTCGCGAGCTAGCTTAAATTGGAATGTTCAGACAAGAGTTTAACTTAGAAGTATTTGGTTGTGGAGAGCCAGCATTATGCGGGAAGGCACTTTCATGGACTGACAATGCGAGGCGGCATTATGGCGAAGAGCTTTGGCGAAAAGCTTTTGGCGAAGAGCTTTAGCGAGGAAGCATTGTGCGAAGAGAGATGTGTGAGGTGGCAGTTCGCGAAGAAGCGAAGAGGCGAAGGAGCATTGCCGAGGTGGCTTACGCGAGGATGAGTCGTGAGGAGAGTTTGGCTAGGCAGCATGCGCGAGTTAGCTTATGCGAACTGGAATGTGCGAGGCAGCGATGCTGGATCAAGATTGGCGAGTTAGCAAGTGCGAGCTGAGAATGCGAAGTGGTTGACGAGCTGGCTAGGCGAAGGAGCTTTGCCGAAGCAGTCAGGAGAAGGAGCTTTGCCGAAGCAGTCAGGCAAGGGAGCTTTGCCGAGGTAGTCTGGCGAGCTGGGCAGCGTGTTTCTGGGCAGAGGTCTATTTAACCCCAGTAACCCAGCCAGCGATTTTCACGATTTTTCTTCCTTCTTTCTTTAGCAAATTTCAGTCTTTTCTCCAATTTGTTCCATATTTTGTTCTAAG